>PNEQ01083339.1:38658-99673 GCA_003012365.1 Medauroidea extradentata | reverse complement strand
TGTTTCAATGCATTGTGAGTATATTTGAAGCTCTGACTAGTTGTTATTGGCGCAATGTCTTAGGTAGAGGTGTCATTTATTTGACTGAGCCAATGAGAACAAGGTTTCTATGAACACCACACCTTGTGATTAGCGGGAAGAACTCTTAAGACCCCCGAGTTAAAAGCATTCAATAACTGACAATAAAGCAGAAATGCAGGTACGCACGTAAGGCATTGAAAAAAGTTAGTGCAAAAGTCTTTTGGAAGAAGCTACCAGCCAATAGAAACTGGGTTTAATCAGCGGCTGGTCAACAATCGCTCGCAGTCGTGTACGTACACAGCAGTGATAGAGCTGATGCGATGGATTGAAAAATAGTTGGACCGCTGGTTTATGAATAGGGCCACGATTTTGTCACGAAAAGATTTTTGCCCCACTTTGTTTCAGTGACTCACGTGCACATCGGCAGTTCTGTTTCAAGGTTATTGGCAGCGTGTCTTTGTTCAGACACGTTCTCATTTGACTGCACCAATCAGAATACGATTATTGTGAGTCTGTACGTATATAATTTGCCAAGGCCAGTGAGAGTAAAATCATCCAACCACAGACGATGTAGCAGAGCTGCAGGTGTGCGCATGACGCATCGAAACCAAATGTTGCAAAAATCTTTTCGCCATAAAATCGTGGCTCTATTTATGAATAATGACCAGGGAATATTGTGGTTTCAACGACCAGCCAGACTGGACTGCACAGTACTATGTACACTATATCTTCAGATACTTGTATATTATCTGCTGCTACACTGAGTGTACAGTTGTACATGTGACAAGGTAGCAGTCAGTGAGTGTTTTCATACAGGCTTGCTATTGGTTCACAGTCCTCAGTGAAGACTTTCATAAACCGTGACGTGGAAGTAATTAACACGTCCAGGAGTTTGAAATCTAATTTCTTATAATGTGAATCATTGGAATTTCTGGGTCTTTATTAATCACTTATTTTGTGTTCTGTTACATGCGTTTGCAGGAATCCTCTAACCGAGTTGTCTAAGTGTTTAAAAACTGGATTGTAGAGTGAATAAATAAGGTAAATACAACTCGTGTGAGATGGGTGTTCCATTATCTCAGAAACGTGGCCAATATTAGGCGATTTATACGACCGTGTAAATTATTCTTTCATTTTCGGTTTTTGGCTTTAAACTGCACGTTCCGTTTTAATATGAAGTTTCAAACAATCACATCTGCATCCCTAGCTATTTTACCGTCATATTTAAAACACATGCAAGTTATACAAATAAATTGTTAATATTCTGGACACCTAATGAAAATTGAATGTCACTATTATTCAGGAAAACGTGTACTTAACGTAAATCGTAAAAATACTTTAAAACATAAACAATAAAGCAAGGCTAAATAATGTTCAACTAACTGGAAATGTTTTCGATGAAGTCTAAGAGCAAAAATAATACACGAAGAAGCATTTAAGAATAATTATGTTGACTCTCTCAGTTGCAGAGAACCAACACGAACATTACAATAGTAATAAATTTTAAATAGGGTTTTGCAAGAGCCAATTTTGTTTTTAAATAACGAAAATAGAGGAAGTCCAACCAGTTCTGAATGTAACTGAGCACACGACTAACATAAATTACAGCGAACTTATTTGTTCAGTTAAAACAGTTTTGGTTTAGCTAAGCGAGTGCTTCCAAGCATGGGGATAAATTAGTACAAGCTGGAGCATTATACATGTCGAGGTTGGCTAACAGCAGATGTAGGCGACGTGGAATTACGAGCCTCGTGCTGCTTCCCAGACACGAGATGAGAGCCGTCAGCTTCTCTAAGTCGCTCACTCAAGTGGAAGATGCAGCGTTGCAACAGTCATAGTATCACGTACCACAAAACATTTAACATGACACGCAGCTTTGCCTGTTAAATACAAAATAATTTATTTCCTGCCATTATACACTTAAAAAAAATTAGCCGAAAATATTTTACAGGAAAAAAAATGTGTAGGGTAAACATACCATATTTCGTGATACTAAGGCTTTGAACTTCAGTAACAGAAATATGTTGAACATTTTTGTTGTGATATTATATGCGATACATTGGTCATATATTACTGAAACGGCATATGCTTGCTCTCTACTGGTAACCCAGTGAACTCTGTGTAGCAGATCTCTCCCAATGTTGAGAAGCCTACAAAGTGGTTTATCACAATATCAATCAATGTGTGTGTGTGTGTGTGTGTGTATATATATATATATATATATATATATATATATATATATCTGACTGACTGACATATCAAACTCCAGCCCAAACCACTGGACCTAGAATCGTGAAATTTTTGTGGGGGTTTCCCTCAGGTCGTAGACGAGCACTAAGAGGGGATTTTTCGAACTTCGACCTCTAATGGGGTGAAAAGAGGTGAAATGTGTTTCCGAAGAAACATCGATAGAGCTCGTGATTTTAACTTTAATAGGACACTCGTAAAAATGCATATTGGCCAATTTAAGAATTTTTCGAAATTCAACATTTAAGGGGGTGAAAATAAGTGAAATGTGTTTTCGATTATCCTTCCATATCTATCGAATCAATCGAGATATCGAAATGATCTTTTCTTTAAATTGGTGCTTTTGTAAATATCCCTAGTACCATTTAAAATATATTTTCAGAATTCGGCCCTAAACTGGTAAAAAAGGGTAATGTGTGTTTTAGACTCACATTCGATATATATCGATCCCATAGGTTTTTATATAGAGACGTGATTTTTGTTTAGGTTTGATGCTTACTCAAATACCTAAAAAGTTTTTTTAATAATTTTCGAAATTCGCCACCTAAGAAGGTGAAAAGGGGTGAAAAGTGGTGGAAAGTGTTTTCAATTAATCGTCGATATATCTTGAACCCAGCGGGCTAATGTTGTGTTCTTTACGTCCACAAGATACCAATAGAGTATTCTAAAACGTGATTCAAGGGTTTTTCGAAATTTACTCTCTTAGGGGGTGAAAAGACCTTGAAAGTGTTTTAGATAAATCCTCGATATCTATCGAACCCGTCGAGATATACAATTAATTTTTGCTTCAGGATGATGATTACAGAAATTATCGCAAAAAGGTTTTAAGATTTTTCGAAATTCGATTTCTCAATACTGTGCAGTGATCATATGAGTTTTTTTAAATGAATAGTCTATTTTTATTCGACTGAACGGGATAGCGTCGTGATTTGCACTTCAATTGGATGCTTATACAAATGTCTAAGATGTGAATTTAAAATATTTTGAAATTTGACACCAAAAAGGGTGAAAAAGCACAAAAATTTATTTTCCTTCAACTCGTGATATCTGTCTAACCAGTAGAGATATTGAGGTGTTGTTCGCATCAGAGTGATGCTTACGTAAGTATTTAAAAATTATATGTTAGTTTTTTTTCACTTTATAAGATAACTTGATCATTAATAATAAAACTACGTTTGTAAACGTTCAAGGCAGACGAACCAAAAAGCAAGTACGAGCAGCGAGAAGTAACTTATATATGAGTTTCACTCTACAGTAACCTATCGTGACGTGGTGTTGTACAACCTCTATGAGCCTAGCAGGACACAAATAATTTATTTATTTTTTTAATAAAGTTTTATTTTCATGAATTATTTCGACATTACGTGACGCAGTTGTTTGTTACTCAGGTCTAAATTCTGGGAGGTTCAGGGCTAAAATTCCGTTAAAAGCTGCATGCGAACGTTCAATTTTGACACACAAAAACTACTAGGCAGATCGAATTCGTGCAATTTACATGTAGTCGTTTAAAAGGGGTAAAATTGCAGTACGCTTTCCACTTAGGTTCCTCTACAACATCAACTGACATATCGTTGGTATACTGCCATAAGTGATTAAGTCATTAATGTTATTTTGTTTAAAAACACTATTAAATTGTAGGTTTTAACAAAAATGTGGTAAGTTTCTATACTGTGATGCAACAGTACGAAATGACGAATATACTTCAAACTTGGGCAATTGTTCGTGAACAACATATACATATCCCTAGAATTTTTAATTTTATCTCATTTTGACTGGGTCACTTTTGGTAGTAAAATGACGATATATATCTCATTAATATTAAGTTTGCGGTACCAAATACGTTTCCGTGATACCTTATCCCACTGAAACTTCGTAATAGCAATAAAGTTCCAGTGAATATTTTGAAAATATATAATTGAGGGCACCGTCACCAATGGATGTGCACAGGGTAAATAAGATTTTTTTAATTCGATTGACCTCTTACCTTAGATGTCTGTAATTACCCCACAGCGTCAAATTGGCAGGGCTATCAATAAGGCCCAGGAGTAGTCGCTGTTAGTGGCAGGGACAAATTTAAGACTGCTTTTCGCGTGGACAGCTATAGCTACTTATCCTGCTGCAGAATTAGTTTAACTAGCCGCTTGGAGATTCTAACACTTGGTGACTGAAGTACCAATCTTGTGTACAAAGAGGTTCTTCAATTAAAGTAAATATTATCAGTTGCGAATAATACTCGCGAGAAAAGCTGTGGGGACTGCTATTATATATATATATATATATATATATATATATATATATATATATATATATATATATATATATATATATATATACAGCGTGGACCAGAATTCATGTGCGAAACTCCCAGGCGGGATTGTTTTTGTAAAATAATATGGGGTTACACTGACCAACAACACCATTGTGTGGCGAATATTAAGGGAGCTATACGACGTTGGAAACCCAATTTTTAAATATACATAATTTTTAAAATACTGGAAAGTATAAGAGATGGACCCACCAAATTTGGCATAGAGCTCTAAGAATCGGAGCAATTAAATCTGTAAAAATGTGCTTAACGCAACGTTCCTCTTCACTGCTTATGTAGGGATTACTCAACTTATTTGTGTAAGTAACCTTTAAATATTAAGCGGTAGTAAAATATTCGATGCGTACAATTGCTTATCGCACAAAATGAAGCGGAGAGTACCTCTTGTGTTAATTCACTCCAGTAAACCGGTTTCCAAAAAAAATGCGAATCAAAGTACGAAGGCGCACTGTAACCCCGCAGAGGTAGGCAATTTAACAGCTAAGTGAGCCATGTTAATTGCAGGACTAATTAATCTCCAAAGTGAGTTAAATTGGGGATGAAAGTTTGTATGGAAGTTCATAATTTTTAGAGCAAGAAATGAGTAGAATTTAGTACTAAGGGTTCTGAAGAACTTCGAAAGTAAGTACCTAACACACTCAATGTCGAATCAGTGGTTACCATCAGTGAAAAGACAATTACTGAAATTTCTGTTAAGAGTCTATTTCTGACCGATGAACCTGTACAATTCACTGAAAAACAGTCAAGCGGCAGGTGAAATTCACTGAGAATAAGTGGTAATCAATTTTAAATCAGTAGCACTTAGTCACTAAAACATCAGCAGAGTGCCACTTTTTTCACCGAAACGACTGGAATTTCACCTATGTGGTTTATTTCTCACTGATTCAATTTTAGAGTGTGTAATGTAACGTTGTGCCTGATATAAGGATTCATTTATCAAAATAAAAATGTCACGGATCGACGTTAATATTTAATAAACTGCGTAATATGTTTTTTACTAAGTTTTTCTTTTGTTAAGTACATGTATTCATTTTGTCAGGCACGTAGCCAGGATTTGTGAAAGGGAGGGGTTTTGGCCTGGGAATATTGTTAAGAAACACCGGGGGCCTTCCCCCGGGAAAATTTGGATTTTAAGGTGGAAAATAGAGCTATTTTAACAGTTTAAGTAACAAAAAATAGAGTATATGTTGCTGATGAAAAAATTAAAATTTTAAAACATAAAAAGTAATTAATTTTTCACCCTTTAGAAATAGTGATTCGGGGCTACTCTCCCGAGAAAATTCTGGAGTTTACGGTGCAAAATAATGCTTATTTTAGCAGTTTTTTCCTAAAATTGACTATGCTAATGGTAAATATATAATAAATTTTTATATATATGAAATGTTTATAGTTTTCCGCCCCTTTAAATGAGGGCTCCTCTCCCGAGAAAACATGGATTTTGGGTTGCAAAATAGTGTTATCTTAGAAGTTTCCGTAACTACAGATGGCGTAAATATTACTGGTAAAATATTATAAATTTTTTAGTATGAAATGTTTTTAATATTTACCGCTTTGAAATAGAGGTTCGGGGGTTCTCCACCGAGAAAATTTTTGATTTCAGGGTGCAAAATAGGGCTTTTTAAAACTGTTTTCGTAACAAAATTAAGACATTGTTTGCGAGTGTGTAGTGGTGCACATTGTCTCTCGTAGCAAGACTTGGCAACGTAGTACGAGGAGCTCACAAGTCGCAGCCCCCCCCCCCAGTCTTTATGGGGAAGTAGAGGGGGGGGGGTTGTGAGTGTAAAAAGCCCCCCCTCCACACACACTCCTCCACGGGGCAAGAAGACTCCCGCAGGCTTGCAGTCCTTGTACGCCACGAGCTTCGCCCGCGGTTACATCCACGCCGGTTAATTATCCCCTGTGAGACGCAACACGCGAAACAGCCCGCCCCCGAGCTCACACACAGAAAAGCCAAGACTACAGAAGCGGAACTACCACGCGCGTAGCGAACTCGAACGACTGGAGCCAGCAGTAGTACGGGAGGTGATTTTTCGCTATCAGGGAGCTGTGGATGAACTCCTCGAAGAGTGCTCCAATTGGATGTAGTTATGCAAAAGGGAACCAACCAACAAATTATTGGAGCTGAGTTATGAAACTTCATGTCCATATACACCTCGTAGAAACCACCTTTTTCTGGTCTCTTCTTTGTATTCAAAAATTATGATGTAATACCTGTTCTTTCTCTAGAATACACGTCGTACCTTCTTCGTCTACTTGGAACGATAATCACAAAATAAATTACTTTGTGCATTAGTTCCGTTCTGTATAACTCCATCCATTTTAAAAAACGGGGTTTCTCGGACAGCACGCTGCAGCACATCGATGAGAGAAAAACTATGCCTCGTATCTGCAAAATACTACTCTCATAATAAAATGTATTTATTTATTTGGAAGCTTTACATGCCTGAGGACCGGATTTACCTCTAGGCCCCGGCGTATGGCGCAACTTTCAAAGGGGCGCACATTCATCGAGGAGGACATGTGAAAAATTTCCCGTCACTATTTTTAAGAGTGCCAATTTGACTTCGAGTAAAAGATTTTTAAATGGCATGGCATACTTTTGACAATGTTGACTTATGCAGTCTCTATTAGTTTTATCTATCTGCTCTATGGCTACAGGCACGAATATTTCATCACGAGTTATTTCCTTATTAATTACTGGTTTGCAGTCGTCAAATGTGTTTCAAAACAAACGTTTTCCGATAACAGAGATGGCGGAGAAGTATACGTTGTTGGCGTTCAACCTGACCTAGAATCAACACGCGAAATAATCGTACCTATATCTACGGCCAATCCAGCTATATTTATTTTCAAATAACTGTGTCACAATTACGCTTAATTATTATTGTGTTGTTACTATTAATATACATAGTGAGAGGGCAGAGCAGAGTAATTTAAAATAATGTGGTGCTGAAAACGGAGAAAGGACGCCAGTTGTTAAGGAAGGATGGATAACAGAGGCTGCAGGGGAGCTTAGACTGACGTGCGTAAGGTTGCCGAGAAGCTTCAATCTGGCCCTTCGTGCCATGATATAGCATAAGGCCTTGGTAGAGAAACACGGGGGAGGGGGAAGGAGCCGGCCAAGTAATATTCAAGGGGGATGGAGTGCCAAAGCAGTGAATTTTCACAATTTTCGACATAACGTTTTCCCCTCGCTTATTATAGAAAATCAAGGTTCGACAATCAGGAAATGATACTTTTGTACAACTTATTACATTGCTACATACACACTATATCTGAATTAGTGAATATTCACTTACTCACGCCGATGGATGGAGCAGTTTCAACAAACTGAATCAGTGAGAAACCACTGTGAAATCGATGACTATTCACTGATTCCGATAAATAGTGCCAACATTCCATAAGTTAATTAGTGAATATCCACAGATTTTTCCAATAATTTTTCACTGATTCAATAATCTTTGAAAACAACTGGAAAAAACCGGTGAATATTCACTGATTCACTTGTGAGATGTTGGCGCTCTTGAAGGAAATCAGTGAATATTCAAAAATTAAGCAGTGACTACTTTCACAGATTCAATTTGTTGAAACTGCTTCATCTATCAGCGTGAATCAGTAAATATTCACTAATTCAGATTTAGAGTGTAGTCACAGACTGTATTATTTTTGGAACAGTGATGACAGATAGGAAAAAGAAACATTTTTTCCTATCTGCCATCAGTGCTCCAAAATAAGAAAGTCTGTGACTATGTAATAAAGTAAGAAGGTGTACAAAAATGTAATCTACGGATTGTAGAACCTTGTTTTTCTATAATAAGCGTGGGGAAGAAGTTATGTCGAAAATTGTGAAAATTCACTACTTTGGTGCTTTATCCCCCTTAAGGAACCATCCCAGCATTCACCTGGACTGACTTCGGAAAACCCTGGAAAACCCCAAAACCTGTATTGTTAGAGCAGGGTATCGAACCCGGGTCCTCCCGAATGCGAGACGAGTGTTTTACCATTGCTCCATTTGTATTTCCTATTACACGTGCAAATCAAAGTTGTTGCACATAATATAACGCGTTTCGTAACAGCCGCCAGCAAGTCACAGACATGACAATGAAGTATACATGATTGGTGTCCAACCTGTCCTGGAATGTATCTGCGAAATTTACGTACCTCTAATCATATGTAAGGACGAGAAAAATTCGCGGGTTCACTGACCTTGTAGGCTAACCTGCAAGAACATGTGTGTATTCAAGCAGACATTATCTGCTCACTGGCTGCTCCATGACGCTGTGATATGGACCTGCATTTAGTTGCTTCTGTACTATTGGCTAAGCGACTTCCAGGAAGTGTCAAATAAGTCACGGGCCAATTGCGAAAGGGGCACAAACTTACAGTTGCTGGAATAATAGCTTGGGGCTAAAAGAAAACGCGAATATTTCAGGTCTGTAATCATATGTGTTGAAAGAAACTACAGCGTTTCCAAGGGTATGTTGGCATAAAATATTTTCGCGACATACCATAATTAGAGCCCACGATTTTTGGTGAAAAGAATTCTGCAACAATTTGTTTCAATGTCTTATGTGCACATATGCAGCTCTGCTTCGTGGTCAGCGATTGGCTGTTTTAAATTCTCAGCGTCTCAGGGTTTTACCCGCAAATCACAGACGTGTGGTGTCGCAGTAACCTTGTCCCTGCTGGCACTAGTCAAATGAGCCACGCCTACATTCTGCCAATACTCAAGAAGCAGAGCTGCATTTGTTCACACAAGGTATTGAAACAAATTGTTGCAGAATTCTTTTCACCAAAAATCGTGGGCTCTAACCATAATCTGTATTCATACACTGGCCGACAGTCCACTACTCCAGCTTGTGGGGATGAGATGGAGTGTTAGTGTATGAATGTGGAGGTTGGGAAGAGAAAGGAAGGGCAGGTAGCGGTAATAGCCAAGCTTCTCCTCCTGTCTCCACCCCATTTAGCCTCCTCCCCCTCCCTCACACACAGTGTCTTCCCCTCCCTCGCCTCGCACAGTGCTTCCAGGCTCTGCTCTTGGTCATCATAATGCCATTCCCGGCATCATTAGCGGAAGTGGAATGAGGGAATTAATCACGCGGTTCCTCGGCGCACTTTTATTCGACGCCACTTAATTGTGTTTTTTTTTTTACTGGAGCACAGGGAGATTGAAATAAATATAAAAGTGCATAGCCTAGAGACGAGTTGAACAAAACCGCTTGTTCACTCACAACGTTTATAATTTTCACGCGTCTACAAACTAAATTAAATATCGTTTATGATGTGAGCATTTTTGAAGACTATCTTTTTTTGAGTAATATAAAAAGTGAATGTTCCCCCCTTACCCTCAGATTGTAAGATTTGCGCACATTTTACTTTTTAACACTATTTATGTTTATAGGAACATGAAGGAATACGATAAAAATTGACTGAAAGAATAAACAAATGTTTCGTACATTGTCCTGAAATACCAGACTTCTTACCTATTAACACATACTTTAACCACATAAATCTAAAATACCGTTATAAACAACCATGGTAATTGTTTAGTTTTTAAACTGGTGTGCCATTCCTTACACATAGACTACCCTGAAACACATAGTCAGCGCTGTTGTTTGTTTACACACATTGAATGTAAAATTAAATGGCTTAACTTTTTAAAATTTTTATAGAACGCAGAAAATGTGGAATTTTACTTTCTTCCTTGAAAATGTATACCAGAGGACGTGATGTGTGTATATCTGTATAATTTCTTACAAACGTAAAATTTTGGTAAAATACTTAGTTTTTCTACGTTATTTTACAAATAAAATAGTTATGAATTTACAAACAAATAATTTTTCAATGAAAGTCTCCGTATTTCTACAATAGTTTGTACAAGCATAAAACATGCCCTTGTTATTAATTGAGCGTAAAAAAACGCTCAAATGTTTTCGCAAAAGAAAAGAAAGTGTGAACCAAGTTAGAAACAATTACTGCGAGTTGCTTATGTTATAGCTAGAGACATGAACTTTTCGCGAAAAGAAATTTGCCTCACGTTGTGTCAGTGACTTGTGTGCACGTCTGCAGACTTGCTTCACGGTCAGAGATAGGATGTTTTGACATTCGTGTGTCGTGGGGTTTTACACGCAAATCACAGACGTGTGGTGTTACAGTAACCTTATTGTGATTGGTACAGTCAAATGAGAAACGTCACAGTTCAAAGGCACGCTGCTAATATCTATGAAGCAGAACTGCAGACGTGCACATAAGGCACTGGAACAAAGTGGGGCAAAATTCTTTTCGCGAAAAGTTCATGTCTCTAGTTATAGCTAGAGCCACGATTTTATGGCGAAAAGATTTTTGCAACATTCCGTTTCAATGCGTTATGTGCAGATCTGCAGCTCTACTACATCGCCTGTGATTGGTAGATTTTACTCTCACTTGTCTTTGCAAATTACAGATGCACGGAGTCACAATAATCTTATTCTGTTGGCGCAGTCAAATGAGAGACGTGTCTGAACAAAGACTCGCTGCCAATAACCATGAAGCAGAGCTGCCGTTGTGTACATGAGACACTGAAACAAAGTGGGGCAAAAATCTTTTCGCGACAAAATAGTGGCCCTAGTTATAACCTATGTATGTGCACATTTAGCTATCGCAAAACAAGTTTACTGCACTCATGAATTGCAGTTTAACACGTACAACTGTCGCTGAACAACTCAGCAAAATTTTCCTACTTACAAACCGAATACATTAAGGGCTATTGCAAACTAAGATGGTATTACAAAATAAATAAATATATATATATATATATAACTAAATAATTAACAATATCCTCTTCGAGAACAGATTCATCACAAAATCTCGATAAGGAAATTTACTACTTCCTTGGTACATACGCAATGAAGTGTTAGCACGAAAATGTATTAAGATAATGATATATACTGTCCAGACTGAAGGAGTGTTTTACGGAGTGTTTGTTAAACTCCGTATGCAGTCAATTTTAACTATCAATTTCTGAAGGGAAAAAATATTTTAACATTATTTAACACACACATACGCCAAATTAATATTATTTCATAACTGAGACTTATTTATTATTTCCCATAGCGTCTCTAACGTGTTTTATTCACAAGTATTTCATATCATCTGTGCGTCATAAAATCTGCACTTTGTGAGGCAAAAAATGAGGACTATTTTTTTACAGCGTTCGTAGACAAAAGTTGCTTTTTTTTTTTTGTGACGCTGCGGGTACTCAACCATGCACGTGTGAGAGATTTGAGTGGAGAAAAAAAATTAGGTTGGCGTTTCTCTGGTATCCTCGCTGAGTGTGAGAAATATCTCTCCGCCGCCCTGAGCGACCGCACGAATATGGAAATGAAATTGCCCTCGGCGGATTACAGTTATTGGAATAGATGGGGAGTTCCCAGCGAGAGAGAAAGAAAGGGTAAAGGATTTGTGCCTCTGGGGATTAACTATCATAATCGCTGGGGCGAGTAATTTGCCCAGCCATATTCTAACGTGTCTCTCTTCTCCTCGAGCTTTTGTACGTTATACGACACCACTTGGCGTTTATTCTGTCCGGTCAGATTTGATCTGTTTATTCTTGGTACGGTTTATGTTTTGTGATACAGACATCTCCTGGAATAGCCCGGGATTTGTGGTTTGTACAGCCGGTTTGTTTTCCAACAGCTGCGGTTAACGCAGCGACTACAGTAATTGCCTTCCATCAAGGCGATCCGGGTTCGAATCCCTGCAGGGTCAGTCCCAGGATGTTCACATGTGAGACTCGTTCTGGACGACTCCGCTTTTGGTGGGTTTTCTATAGGATCTCCTTCATTCCGGCGTTGCTTCATACTCACCTAATCACCCTCACCAGCGCTAAAAATATAAATGTTCAGCGCTGACCAAAATATCTTTACTTCACTTCATGAGATACTATAATGCATTAAATAAGTAGAAATTTATTTCGTCTTATTACGTACTACAGAAACCAACGTAACACTTTTGACCTTAGGCAAATTTATAAATCGAATAATTGATTTAAAACTTTACAAGCGGGATGTTTGCATGTACCTGTAAACAACGTAGCATATCCATGACTATTTCTTTCGACATGTCATTACTTGACTTGTTCGCACGGGAATCTACTTAACTGGCTTTGCAGGGCATGACCATCTACACACGCACCAAACATACAAACCATTCAAGACTGACAGTTCTAGTCAGTCCGTCATTCACGGATATTTACGTAGAAAGGTTTTAGTAAGAGCACACGACTCTTCTTAAGGACATACTTCTCATAATATTGTCGTTGTTGACCAATTCAACGAATTATATTAGTTGCATGGGTTGATATATTTTGCATTGTCGAGGCATAAGGACGACTCAACGCACGCGTCATGCCTCAACCTAACCTCTAGGCGCAGCATACTAAACTGGCGAAAGTCTTCTCGCAGACTATATGTGGCATTCAGTCACATCCTTATCATTTCATGAAGTAATATTGAAGATATATTGTTCACTTATATATTTTTCAAATGATTCTACGCGAAGATTTTCATATACATCGTTCCATATACTTTTGGTGAAATTTTACAGCGTCTCACGGGCTGTAACTTTCAATATTTTGTGATCTGTGGCACAGTGCAAGTCAAACTTTGCAGTATAAATTGTGAAATGGACATTTCCGGCTCATTTTAGGACTGAAAATGCCTTGCACAGTGTCAAAGATTAA
The DNA here is from genome assembly GCA_003012365.1 of Medauroidea extradentata. Classification (NCBI taxonomy): domain Eukaryota; kingdom Metazoa; phylum Arthropoda; class Insecta; order Phasmatodea; family Phasmatidae; genus Medauroidea; species Medauroidea extradentata. The sequence goes on along the minus strand of PNEQ01083339.1, from coordinate 86,360 downwards.
ACAATTATTGCCCATAAGTAGCTGTCAAATTTTATCAGACTTATACGGAAAAAAGTATACGTAAAAACTATAGCAAAAACACACACTTTCGTCATTTTTGCCAACATTAAAAATGAACATTATTGGTAGAGCCATGAACTTTATGCGAAAAATTTTTTTTCATTTAATTTCAGTGTTTTACGTTCACACCTGCTGTTCTGCTGCGTGGTCAGTGAATTGAAGTTTGAACTTTCACATATCTTGAGATTCTACTCACATATCACAGATGTTTGGTGTTCTAGTACCCTTACTGTGATTGGCACAGTGAAATGAGAGACGTCACTTCACAAAGACACATTGCCAATAACCATGAAGCACAGATACAGATGTGCACGTAAGACACTGATACAAACTGGGGCTTCTTCTTTTCGCGGAAAGTTTATTGCGCTATCTATTGGGCTTGCTCACGTATGTCATTCTTTGAATGTTATTCTTAAGTAACCATCATTAAGCACGTTGAAGAGTTTTTGAATAAAGGCATAACGTCCGAAACTCTGCATGCCGTTCGGTTGCCCGGGTAGGCGGTCACCTTAAGGCGCCGTTCATAGCAATTTTCATCACCATGATTTTATTTTTATATTTGTACCTGATATTTTTTCTTGTTAGAGACGCAAAATTTGACCAAATCCTGCTCTTATAATTTTTTTATCTCGCATAGTTTTTGCGTAATGGCTCATTAAAGTCAAAATTTGCATGTTTTCTGTTTTAAAGACGACACTAAAACCAACTCACTCACCAAACTGTTCCAGGCTACAAGTTCAGCTATGTTAAACCACGAAATAAAATATTTTGGTTTTTTAAAAAATATATTGAATTTTTTAAATTTGAGCATGTTTGTTTAAATACAAAACGTTTTTATTCTTTGTATTTATGTACGTAAAATGGTAGCGTGCGACGTTATTATCCACTGTGGATTTTTTTTTTTTTTTTCAGTTTGGTATATCGGTTGGTTAAAACGGTAACATGCAAATTTTACTTTAACAAGCCGTTAAGTGAACATTATGAAGGATAAAAACATTTAATAAATGTACAGTTTAGTCACATTTTGTGTCTAAAATAAGACAAATAATATCTGGTACAAATAAAAAATAAAACATGGTGACGAAATTTGCTGTACTCTGTGCACTTAAGGTATTCACATGGGAGGAGGTTTTGAGCGTCCAAGCAGTTCTCATACGATAAGGGCGACACAGTATACGCATCACGCCTCATTTTAGCATCTAGGCGTATTCCACTGAGCGGGTGGGTAGTCTTGATACATGTAGCTCACCTCTATGAGACATTTTTAACGTTGTATTTAAGATATACTACTATTGCACGTGTTTATACTGTTTTTAATATTCTGCACTGAGATGTTCGCACCTAACAGAACTGGAAACAAACCCCATTTAAAAATGGTCTGCTGTGAGTAAATTAAGGTTTTCAATTTGTGGAGGATCATAAATGCGTAACGTACTTTAAGTTTCATTTCCAACAAACGTCATGCTCTAGAATAAAGTTATATTTGCCGAAGCTCAGAGAACGCTGCTTGGCAGACACATCAAATTTTATTTAATATCGCAAGAAATTTGATAAACGAGATGCAGTCAAAAATAATGCCCGTACGTTATTGGATAGTGCATTATGTGTTTAGCACATATTGTAACAAATTAACGTAATATTATATTCAACCCGCCTGCTCTTTGGAATGCGTTCCGTAGGACCTCGTGGAAGGGGGAGATGGGTTAAGAGCGGAACATGACAAATATATTCTTACTGTCACTTAAAAATATATTGTATGTATCGGTGCCAAATTTGTGAACTATCTGCTAATCTGAATAGGGTAGACTATATAGAGCAGAATTCTTCTAGCTATGCCTTTAAGAAACTCGTAAGGTTTTCTTGAATATTTGCTATGAGGAAAATCAAACTTATGCCAAATATATAACTATAACTTGGATTAAAATATTTGTCGGTTGCAAGGAATAATTTTCCTTTATGTAAATCCTTAATTCTTAATGCATTATTGTCCTTATACGAAGCGGATACTTGATTCACATTCGGTACTAAACAACGATCACATTTAATAGTTTGGACGCTCTTAAGGCCTTGTTACGGAGTTTTGCAGTGATTTCGAAAATATTTTTTTTTATTGCTACCTAATGCTCATATCAAAATTTTGCTGCACAGTTTTAACACTTATATGTTATAATTTGTAGCTGAATTTTTTGTAGAAATATACTAAACGGTTTTTTTATATTTCATTACCCAAAATACCACGTTTTTCGTCGTGAAAATAAGCAAAAATTAAGGAAATTATTTTTTTTTGCTGGTGAATGGTACATTATTTTAAAAAACGCGTCCATAGTATTGTGCATCGTGTGATTGCACATTGATTCAAATTTTTTCAAAACTTTTGGTTAAAAAATATTTGAGTTACCGGCAGCAGTCTGAAAAAACTCGGGAACGAGCTCTTAATAGGACTAATTATTTACAACATAAATATTACGAGTTGGTTTCCCTGGTTCACACAATTCGTTGAAGAATAATGTATAAAATTTGTCAGTGAACCCGGTCAAAGTTGATAGTCACCAATAAATATTACTGAACGTCAATATAGAATCAATAATGTGTGCTTGATTTCGAATGTTTTGACACTTTATGTGAGATTTTTCAAACGGAGAAAAATTGTCTTTCTTTACTTGTGGAATGTTACATTTATACCGAAATTTATTTCCTGCAGAAGGTACGACGTATGGATTCCGACAGTGAGAATATAGCGCAGGGCGTATTTCTAACTTCTTGAACTGCCGAAGTCAAATAATCAGCGAGCGAATCACTCACAGGAATGTTGGTTGTTCCACGATCTCTTTCATGTCTGCACGAGCTGGACAGAGACCGCGAGCTGAGTGCGACGAGTAACTGCTACGTCGTGTGTGAAGGCGTGTTCACAGTTCATAACGTAACAGTTACGAGGACATAGGTCGTACGCACAAGAACTGATGTCTATGTATTCGAACATATTGATTCACAACTGTTCTAAATTGGTCGTGTGTTTAGAAATGCTGACCACGGTCGTAGAAGTACAGGTCTGGACATTCGCCTATCTAACAATGTATTTTGTTTGACCCCCTTGTTGTTTGGCTGTAGTTCGTCAAGTTACCGAGAATGTCGTACTTTTTGGCGCTGTAATCCGGGCGGTCGGACTCAAAACTCTGCCCACTTTTTTCCATTGTTGAATTTACAAAGTAAATAAAGATTGCTGAAGTCATTTCTTAAAATTGTGAGTGAAGGAAGTATTTTATAAATTGATAGAAATTACGTTTTGATAAATTTTTTATCTTAGTGAAGAGGAAGAGGGCGGAGTTTGAGTCCGACCGCCCTAACTGCAGCGCCAATAAAATACAATATTCTCGGTAACTTGGTGAACTGCAGCCAAACAACAAGGGGGTCAAGTTTCCAGGCGAGTGTCCAGACCTGTTCTTCTACGACCGTGATGCTGACATACAAAATGAGCAAAGCTGGCTGTCCACCATGTTGATTTAACCTCCAAAATACACGACAGCAAAACAAAACGAGAATAAAAAATTGTAATGTTAAAACTTGTGTTTCTATTTTGTAAGCAATGTGGTGCACAGTCCAATTTATTAGGGATTTGTTTCTAAATTTCCTATTATCTCAAAATACGATACATCAAGTTTGTTGAAATAGCCTTTGGCTGTATTCCATACAGCAACGAATGCGTCAGATCCATCGAAAAAATGTTATTGGCTAAACATTACTATAGATATTCAATTGTGAATAAATTTTGCAACTAGGTTTCTGTCGTGTACATTATCTACTGTAATTTTGCATGTCCTGTGCTTAAGATATTGACATACTTTCCGAAAGAAAAAGTAGCCTTATGAGATCACCTTTCCGTGTGTGTGCCTGTGTGTATGTTTAATTGCGTGTGTGTGTTCCCCCCTCCCACTAAACACTTTTGAACCAGTGAACTGAATTCCACCAAACTTCTGACTTGAGTTTTCTATATTTCATTCACACCTTGTTCATATTTACAAAATGGCCGCAATTGCAATATTTTTCGATCATGCTGGATATCTAAGGAACAGTAATTTAGAATTTGATCAAACACGGTACACATATAGTACATACAAAATTGACTTGACTTTGTGTATTTCGTTTATCCTGTTCGCATATTTTAAAAATGACGGCCGTTTTTATATGTTTAGCCTAGTATAAAATGTTTTAGGAAATAATTTTAAGAATTTCACCAAACATGGTACACATATACTGCATACAAAGCTGACTTTAACATTGTGTTTTTCGTTTATTCTGTGTCCATATTTTCAAAATAATGGCTAGTTATATATTTTTAGCATAGTATCTCATACCTTAGAAAATATTTTTCAGAAATTCAACAAACTTGGTACACATATACTACATACAAAGCTGATTTGGATATTGTGAAAAAATGGCGGCTTTTTTTATTTTTAGCATAGTATCGCAAATCTTAGGAACTGTTTTTTCTGAATTTCAATAAACTTGGTACACATATACTACATATAAAGCTGGTTTTACTGTTGTGCATTTCGTTCATCCTGTATGCGTGTTTTCAAAATGGCTGAAATTTTTTATATTTTTAGCGTAGTATTACATATCTTAATAAATATATTTTTTTTTCAGAATCTCACAAAAATTGGTACATGTATACTACACACAAATGTCACTTGACTGTTTTGTATTTCTTTCATCCTGTGTTCATATTTTCAAAATGGTATCCATGTCTATTATTTACTATTGTATCACATATCTTAGAAAAAATTTTCAGAATTTCATCACATTTGGTACACAATATGCTGCTTACAAAGCTGACTTCACTTGTGTGCATTTCGTTCTTGCAGTATTAATATTTTCAAAATGACGACAATATTTATATTTTTATCATAGTGAAATATGTCTTAAGATATATGTTTTTTTTCTTTCGGAATTTCATCTGGTACACACACTCCATACAAGCCTGAATTGACATTTCTATATTTGGTTCATCTATCTGCAACATTTTGCAAACCGCGGCTATTTTTACTTATCTTTAGGGTAGAAAGACATCTCAGAAAATTATTTTCCAATTTATTAAACTGGTTAGTCGCATAATATTTTGCAAGATGACTAATTTTTTGTATATATTGTGTATCGTACGTCTATCAATATTAACTTTTAATATTCTTAGATTACGTAAACGATTTTAACTTTCAAAAATAATTTTTACCCACTTTGAGGAAAGTAGGATTATCAATAATACTAAAAACTTCTTGTTTAAATTGTGAACTTATCTAATGTATTCCAGGACAGTGGACTGCGGTGAAGTAATTACTGGCCTCGATTAAATGCGTGATGCCTTGTATCGCTTAGTGTATGTAACAGCGTGTCTATATCTTCCAATAGAAAATCAGATTTGTCTCTTTATACGCTATCACTAGAGGCACGAGTATTTCGCGTATTCATCTGGCAACAGCCTAGACTCCTCAGTTCTATACGTGTACCGGCTGAAGCCATATATTCATTGGCTTCTAACAATACAAACGTGTAGCACGTGATATCTCCACGACTTGTTTCCTTATTTATAACTGGCTTGCAGTCGTCAAATGTGTGTTAAAACCGCTCTCGTCTAATCACAGGAGGAGTGAAGTATACGTTATTGACGTTCAACCTTGCCTAGAATCAATACGTGAAATAATCGTGTCTCTGTTTATTAAAGAATAATGACACATCCTAATACTTCTACATGGTAGCACTAGTTACAACCAAGGATCGGTAATTTTCTCAAAAAGATTTTCGCAGCAACTTGTATCTGCAGTTCTGCTTCGTGGTCAATGATTTGATGTTTTTAACTCTCAATGTTTTGTGGATATATCGGCTAATAACAGACATGTGGTGTTGCAGTATCTTTGTCCTGATTGGCTAGTCAAATAAGTGAAGCCTCTACACAAAGACAATGCTGCCAATAATCACCAAACAGAGCATTGTGCATGTGAGGTACTTAAACAAAGCTGTGCAAAAATATTTCGCGAAAACTACCGGTACCTAGTTATTGCTGGAGGTATGATTTGAAAATGTATTTTTCGATGTTACTGTTTTTATTTTTGTTAACGGTTTATAGTTCACAAACAGGCATATTTAAAAATGATATTAATGAAGTCTGTAATAAACAACTTTAAGAAAGAGATGTAAAATTGAGAATATACATTTTACAAAATGGGTTAGTAAACATGACGGAAAATGAATATTGGTGTTTTGAGATTTCTGTTAATAATAGTATTGCAAATGTTAAAGTTTTTCGACAATTCACACTTCCTTAAATCAATATGATAAAATTGGTTGGAACGTAACTTTTCGAAGGGAATATTCGAAATTTTACTAAAAACATACAGAGGGTTTGCTTATTTCGTGTTATTGCGTGGCTTCAGTGATATTAGGTGTACAACATTGTATTAAACCGCACTGGAGTATTTAGGTGTTATAGCTGTGTTATAAAAATATTGATATGCAAATAAGCAGTAAACTAATTCAATTGATAAACCCTGGGAAGTATCACGGTTAACAAAAACCAACACGATCCAGGTAGAGTTAAATTACCAATCAGAGCCTTTAAGGATGTTCACGTGGCAAAAACTCATAATTTTTTATTTGTGTGGCGTAGTGTTAGTTATACAAACGTTACTTTAGACTACATTTTCCATCTGGGAAACTTTTTTAGCTCCCATAGTCTTTCCATAGCGGCATGTCAAAGTCAGAATTTGCAAGTTACAGGAACATGCTAATAACAAAAACCGTTTGACTTACACGAATGAAATAATTTACACTGAAATTAAATGGTATGGGTTATGTACTAAAAGAATTAAAATCATACAATGCAATTCCTTTGTATTTTTTATAAGATTATAAAAATAACGGTAATTTTCTTTACATATGGCAATTTAAAAAAAAAAATGCAAAGGGACTTGGTTGTGTGGTTTTAAATCTTTTAGCATATGGCCCATTCTATCTCATTTCAGTGTAAATTATGTCGTTCGAGTAAGTTCGTTGGTTTTTGTTAATAGCATGTTCCCGTAACTAACAATTTTGGATTTTGACATGCCGCTATGGGAAAATTTTATAAGAGCTAAACAAGTTTTACAAGTTGAAAATGTAGTCGCAGGTAACGTACCGTATATAAAACTAACACTACGTCGTGAAAATATAAAATTATGCATCTTTACCACGTGAACGCCCTAAAATATTGGCCTGAGTCACGCTTCCTTGCTTCCAAACTGTGAACTGCGCTGACGTCATTGTGACTGGAGAGTGGTTAAATACGCGGGTTCACTGACTTAAAGGCTAGCCTACAAGAGAATCAGTGTACCGAAGCAGGAGGCCTATGTTGGAAAATACAGTTCGAGCGTTCGTGTACGAGCTATTTCAAATGGCCAGAGTCGCATACGAACTGGCCTATTTGAAAACCTGTATGCTCCACTGTCTTGAACTCGTATACGAAATAAGTACACGAGATGAGTATTGTTGGTCGACAAGATGGCGGCTATTCGAATGTATAGGCCTATATCGACTTACAAAAAATATAAGTTTGTGTGACAACTAGGTCTTTTAAACAGTTAATCATCATGACAGAAGAATCTCAATATTAGCAGGAACAATGTCTGTGTAACTAACTTAATCAACCACAAAAGGAAATGTCGTAGTGACCGAAAAGCTGGAATTTGCACATTACATACAGTAAATATTACATTTTCGAGCTGTTTGTAATCTGGACATCATAGCGCTATGGTAGAATGCTTGTTTGATCATTAAATTTTTCGAGCCCGAAACTCCCCGTAGGTGAAATTTTTTTATATTCCAATAAATACATTAATAATTTACCGTTATAAGAAGAACTCTACGAAACAGTAATTTATTTTACGTAATTTTATGTTTTAGACACATTAAAACTAACCTTTATTTTCCATTTGTAGAGATGAAGCAACTAGTACAGCATAGTTTATTCAATCCTTCAGATGTTTACGTGTACATTTCTGCACAAAGACATTGGGCAAATAATGTCAACAAAATAATATTGATATGAAAACGTTATACAGGAAATAACCCATATACATATACTGTTACTAATGTTGCAAATGTATACGCACATAAATTGCACCTCACAAATTTTCAGCTGCACTTCTCTGGTAAATGACATTAATTAATATCACGATTTACTAAACCAAATTTTATTTTCTAAATAAATAACGTATATTTGAATATGAAGAGTTATTTAATCCTGTTAAATGGGTTAAATGAACAACACAACGAGGCTATAACGAAACGAAGGCTTTAAGAAATTAAGCTGATGTTACATAGTTTTAACTTTCAGTAATGTAGTTGTGCTAATAATTTTACATAATTTATTTGTGGCATTTTAATTAATTTAGATGACACTGTCTTGAATTTTATGTAAGGGGCCAAATACCTACTGTTGAAATGTACAATAATATTTTTTTTGTCCCAGTATTTTACTCAAATAACAAGAACCGCCCTTATTAATTTTTTAACAGTTGTCATAATTATAAAATATTACGTAAGCTTTACTCTCGGGTTTGTATATAATGAGTACACAAAATAGATAGTAACAAAAATTGTCTGATACCACAAAATTTTCCAAAATATTGCTGCTTGTTGCATTTTATGTGATTCAACAGCGGTTGTTCAAATTTAATTTTACACTATTACAACAGTTCACAGACGAATAACAAAATGTATATGAATACACAAATAATAACAAAGAACTAGGCATGTAGACACAGCAATGGAACCTAGCACATGCTTAACTTTTCCTGCGGTGAATCACTCACTTTTACTATAATGTTTATCTTATTTACTAAGCAGACTATATTTTGGTGCATATTTGATAATAATTTACTGAGTTTTTTCAAAAGACTCAAATTTGTATGTTTCACCCAATCGCAAAAATTTACGGCTCATAACATGCTATGTTGATGGCTTTAATTAAATGATACTGTATTATTAGTATTTTAAAATAATTAGTTCAGAATTAATAAATATGGTACTACATAATGGTTAAGCATGTGTAAAAAATGTGTAATATAAACATATCATTACAAACGAGCTGGATCACATTTTAATTCCTGACGTAAATAATGGTGAGTTTATATTTAAACATCGTCGAGAATTTAAAAAATGAAACAAATAAATCTAATTGTTGAAATCTTGCTCCACAGCTTCTGTTTTTTTTTCGGCTTATCGTATGAGAAATCCCCAATTCGGCAACCTACCACCACTCGAGTAGATTTTCGTGTACGTATTTCGTGTACGAGGACGCCAGATGTGTTCAAGCATACCAACAGCGCATTTCGAGCGGTCCGGCGGACGGTTCGCGTACGAACGAAAACTCGAGCATATGTCCCCATGTACCATCTACTCAATGACTGCTTTCTGACACTGTGCTAACATGTTATATGCCTGGAATTACTTGCTTCTGTATTATTTGTCAGCACCACCCAGGTCGTGTCAAAGTAGCCAAGGTCCAACGAGCATACAATACAGTTGCTTGAATTTCAGCTTGAGCCCAAAAGAAAATTCCGAATTTTTCAGGTACCTGATTGTAACTCAACTAGCCCTCTGGTATACCAGTTTGGTCACGTGACCGGGTAAGCCTTGCTGACTCTAGCAGGTTACTCTTCGTGAATTGACGAGATTTTGGTCAGCGCTAAACATCGGGGTCTTTAGCGCTGGTGAGGGGGGGCATGAGGTGAGTATGGAGCAGCGCCGGAATGAATGGGCGGGGGAAACGGGAGATCCCCGAGAAAACCCGCCGATCAGTGGCATTGTCCGGCACGATTCCCACATGTAAAAATCCGGGGACCGACCCACAAGGAATCGAACCCGTATCGCCTTGTGGGGAGGGGGGAGGTCTGACCCCTCGACCGCCACGACCCTGTTACTTGTTGTAAATGTCATTCGATGGTAACGTAGTAACTGGCGGATGACATAGAGTATGTTTGTATTTGCTCCTAGCTGTGCCTGGTTGCTTGCTAGATCTCACATAAATTCTGAAGCTGGGGTATCTGCTACACCAAGCGTGAAATGGGTAGACATATACAAAATTTGCGTTCTTGACTGACTGCAGACTAGGATGAAAGTTACTGTGTGCTAAGCTATTGATTAATTCTTTTTCTGTAGTTTTGTTATTCGTCTGAATTCCTTCACGAAGTGTCTTTTTGACATATTTGTTGTTATTATCAACCATTGGTGTTCCAACCTGTGGCTGGATCAGCCTTGCAAAACGCCTCCATCATCTTCTGTCCTTCCACCACTCTTCGTCTATCACTGTTTCCCAATCAGATCCTCTTCTTTTCGCTTCTTTCTTCACTTGTTCCTCCCATACCTTCCTTTGTTAACCTTCGGTCTACTTACCTCAATATTATCACTTTTCTCGGGATCCTATCGCACCATAAATAATTTTAATACGCGAGAAGTAAACCATTTTTGTGAAATTCTAGTAGTTTTGGTCAGAAATTAGCAACTTCTGTTATTGAAACCTTGCAGATTGTTTCACTGAACTAATGCTAGTGATTTAAAAGAGATTTTTACTTATTCTCGGAGAATTTCACCCACTTGTTAAATGATTTTCCGTGAATTCTACAGGTTTATCAGTCAGAAACAAATTATAACCACTGATTCGGATTTATACACTGAGAAAAAAGATTTGTTGAGTTAACCAAACATTTGTTTGTATATGTGCAACCAACGATGTAGTGTTGGTTCAAACAAATATTAAGTTGAACGCCAGATTTTGTTAAAATCAACAATGTTGAATTATTGTTTCAACATCTGGTTTAGTTATTTAAACTAATTGAGATTATGAAATAACAAGACTGCTTTGTTGATCTAACAAAAAATGGTTGTCAACTAAATATTTGTTTAAAACAACACTACATCGTTGGTTGCACATGTATAAAAAAATATTTGGTTGAATCAACCAATTTTTTCTCTCAGTGTAGTGCACTCAGTATCATTCGGTTTACGTGCCCATGCTGTCTCAGTCATGCTTCCTCTATAATTACTGGAATTACTTGGACCCGAACTTTTTCTCGCACAAACCACTTCGTAACTTATCTTGTTTCTTCTTGTGACAGACATCATGCTTCTAACGAACTTCATGCTCATATTCAGTCGACATCCAATAACAAAATAAAATGCAATACGCGCACAGGAATTTAAAGTTTATCTTGTCATAAAATTTATTCGCGACAATTTCCGTCTCCATACATAACTAAAGGGATGAATAATAGAACTGGATTTTATTAAGTTAAAATATATGGCTTTCCTGCTCGTTTATAAACACAAAACTGTAAATATAATAGAACGCTATACTGATGTGTGCCAGTTCAAAACATACACTTTTAAATGCCAACAAAAATGGTCCTGGAAATCGGAAGTGCGAAAATTCACGTCCGTTTTACACCACACAGCTGTCAACCTTTATGAATACAGATAAACGCGGATGTTGTGATCGCTAATGTTTTGGTGTCGAAATTGTCCGCCAAATCACGTATTGCGGAAATTGCAATAAACACCACATTCGAGGTGATTTAATGATGGCTGCCGCTAACGATCGTGCCGTGGGACGTTGGTGGGGGAATATTATATAATTAGCTGTGGTGGTTTATGCGTAGAATCGATGCTGCATCGGGAGAGGAAGTGAGGTGGCGTCAAAGAGCAGATGATAATTAAATGAACCTCGCCACGCAGCGCCGCCCACAGCCAATAATGCTGAATATATTGTATCGTCACGGCTGGTTTTAACGTCGTCATACGTCGGCCTCATATGCATAGTTGACGTGTTGTTGACGGGCGTGTTGACAACTGCGAGAGCGTTATTGGCTCTAGCATGGAAGGGAACATCGGCTGTATTCTTACTGCAGTACATCCTGCCAGTTCCCTGCGTATACGTTCAGAAATCTCGCGCTGAATATTCACCTATGTTTCACATCTGAAGTAATTTTAATTCTACTATAGGTTAGGCATGGAGGTATTAGTCTATGGAGTGGCATCTGCCGTACATTTCAATGGTAATCGTGTGAAGCCGATTATTTTTCATGAGTCGCCATATTTTGGGTGGCAAAACAATAGCAGAAAGCAATGTGATTATGTAATTTTTTTGCAAAAATTCAGCCAAATTCTCTATTTGAATCGTACACAACTGTTTACAATTGCTTCAGAAATATAAAAAAAAAAAACCAAATTAGCTCTCGTTGTGTGTATGTACTTTATAAACTTGATGAATTTAAATAAAAGTTTCTTACCTGTACAAAGATAATCCTCCGCAACGATCGAATATGTTTGTAAGGCCAAGAGCTGCACAAACTTTCACCTTAATGTGTAGTTAACAAAAAACTAAAACATTTTCATTCAGCTCAATGCTATGTTTACATGTTTTTGCCGCCACTAGCTCCATCCTTGTCTTTAAACGTCGTCTGTTGGCCGGCTTCAAATTTGCTCAAAGGCTTCCACTCCATAGACTAATACCTCCATGAGGTTAGGAAGGTAAACAAATTTCTTATGGACGAGTTTGACATGGGAAGAATTCTGTCGCCAGTTGCCCTGGTGTCGATAAGGGGGCTACGAACTTTGCCGAAGTCGGTACCGAGGATACACGAATGAGACGTTATTAAAAATTCAGCTTCGTCTAGATCACGCGACTGGGAGGGGAGGAAGCAGGCTTCCTCTACCTTCCCCTCTTCGGTATAGGTGAGGTTAATGGACGACTTGAAGTACACGCCCCCTGACGTCACCGCAGGAGAAAAGTACTGTGGGAAACAAAGCTTGTTTACAAACATGCTGATTTGTTAGTTGGTTATTGCAGAAAGCAAAAATGTTGCGCATTCATATATTTGCACGCAAGGGTAAAAAATATTAGTTTCAATTTCATGGTTAAGATACGCAAATACATAAGATTAATGTTTACCTGAAAAAAAAAAAACGGCAAATTCCAAACAAATAATCAGTTTTCTTGACGTACATCTCATCCGGGACATGTGAAGCCAAACAGCTAAATGAAGGTTATGTTCGGCTGCGGTAACCATGGAGATAGGAATTGGTTACCACACCTGACTGAAGTTCCGCCTCTTTTCAAGTCGTCCATTCGTGGATCCTCGGTACCGAACTCGGCAAAGTTCGTAGCCCTCTTACCGAGACCAGCGCAACTGGCGACAGAATTCTTCCCTTGTCAAAGTAATAACATTGAGTTTTCTAACATGTAGTAAAATTAACATACTTATTGCTTTGAGCATTAATCATTTATTTAAAATATTTAGTATTGTAAACGCTTTGAAATTTTCAACATTAAATTTCTGAACTGTAATAGGTATGTGTAGTTACTGAACGTCTTTGATAAGACCAGAGTTTGCTAAGCAATAGGTTTAGTCTTACATTTAAATAATACTTTCTTTAAGTGTGTAATTTGTTTTGATTCTGATTTTTAATTTTCTTGTTTACCTTTCCTTTTATGTATGTTTTTATTTGGATCGTTTGTGAGTTAAATTCGTATAATATGCAATTCAGGCGGTCTTTATTTACCAGTAGGGAAAACTTCTGAAGTAGCCGTGAGTGCCGAAGTTAGGCCTAAACTAAAGCCCGGTACACACTAACCATAATTCCGTATAGAATTCCGTATCAAATTCATTACAAGTAGCACTGCGACAGTGTGTACCGCAACTACGCTGGTTCTACACAGATTTCCGTACTTAATTTCACAGATAGAGCCCGTCCTATTTTTCATCGCAGTGTATGTTCACGCGCATGCGTAATGCACAGTTTCAGCCACCGCACCTGCGAAGTACATAAGTAGGGTTGCCAATAGCATTTGAATAGAAATAAAATTCTGGTTTCCTACTGAACAAAAGACCATCGAAGTTTACAAAACCTAAATAATACGAGATTGTTTCACTTATTTGGCAATTACACATACGTCTTGTACTGTGAAATATTTTTCGGGAATTTTACAATTACACTTTATGGAATACTGCTACCACCATAACGAATAGCCTATATTTTTATTATTTATTTACTGAAACATGTTAGTAAACAAAGATAATGTGTACACAACACAGAAGTTTTGCTACATAATTCTGGTATGAAATCGCAATCCAAATTTATAAACATAATTAAGTAAGTAATTAAGAAGAAAATTAAGGATAGTGTGTACTGGGCCTAAGGTTTCGTCTTTGTATCATTGGCGACGTTAATAATGTTTTCCACGCCGGTAATCGGAAATGTACCGTCGTCGTTTTCATTCTACAAACTCGGTCGAGTTTAAATTTTGAAATTTCTCATGACGTTTGAGAAGAAGTCTTCAAGAATTTTGGCAACTTAAAAGACTTCAGGATTTCGTTCGATGACACCGCTATTCAAACTAGTTTGTATCGTTCTTTTGGTTTTCATGTGTCATATTCTGAAGTTTCAATAACACATAATTTTAGACTTTTATTACATAGCTTTTCTTTTCAAAGTGAATTTACTGCTTTTCAAAGTTAGTCTGAATGTATTTAATCCATTGGTCGTTAGTTGAAAGAAATTTTATCTGCCTTTATAACATAAAGTATGCGCTAGCCGGGAGCCAAAGCATCGTTGAATTGATATTCAATGATCCATGTTCTTTAAAGATTAAGAATTCCAGCTCCTGGTTTTTATATTGTCGTTAATTCTGCTGAACATTTATGAACACTTACGTATATCACTCAATTTAATAAAAGAATTACAAGGTTAAAAAACTACCCAGGTGCTAGATTTACGTTACTCCTATTCTAAAGTCTTTGAATGTTTATTGCAATGGGACAGAATGACAAACTGTATTATTGTGGACATACGCCATTGCAATATTATGTCGTTCCAGAAATCTAAGAAAGATACTAACAAAAACAGACAACGAAATACGAAAAAAGAAAAAAAGCCGAGTTTTTGTAGTCAACACACTCATAAACCAAAACAACAGAACATGAAAGATCCCATAAGGAATTAGTCAACTGCAACTAAAGGAAAAAAAATTTATAATGATAAAAAACCAATAATGACAGTCGAAATACAAAAAAAAAAACTTATATGTAAAACTCAGGACATCACAATTAAGACAGCACAGACAATACTGGAACAAATACTATATTGGACACAAGACAGGATAACAACGACCGCGTCGTGTGTCTATTATTGTATTTGTTCCAGTATTGCCTGTGCTGTCTTAATTGTGATGTCCTGAGTTTTACATATTAGTTTGTTTTGTATTTCGACATTTTTTTCGTTGTTTGTAATTAATTCTTTCCTTTATTTGTTGTTGACTAATTCCTTATGGGACTTTCATGTTCTGTTGTTTTGGTTTACGGATTTGTCGACAACAGCCAAATTGGCTTGTTTTCTCATTTTTCGTATTTCGTTGTCTGTTTTTCTTAGTATCTTTCTAAGATTTCTGGGACGACATAATACTGCAATGGCGTATGTCCACAATAATACAGTTTGTTACTCCTGTACTCTACAACATGTGAGAATATGCATTTTAAAAGTAATTTTTAATCGCGTCATCCCTCAAGCAATTTTAGTCGTAGAACCATTTACATAGATAATGCATTTATTATGAGTTTACTTTCCGTTTTTGAACATTTTAGTTTCAAGGCAGGCATGCAGTAATAAATGGAATTAAATTAGGAATTTATTGTACCCGGCTACTATTAATAATGTCATCTGCTTAAAATATGGGCAGGCTTTATGTTACCTAAGTAATAAAAAACCCAGCTTACTTTCTGAAACCATGTTGCCTGGTATCTTTGCAGCTACACACGTTATAATTAATTAGCGTGCATGCGCTGTAGGCTGTTTCTCTTTGATAAACAAACCATAATGTGGGCTACATTGTTTGTGAGAGTATCGGAACGCAGCGGCATAAAAGGAAGATAAATAACATCTGACATTTATGCCGGAGAGAATGCATGTTCTGTGACCTGTTAATACGCATTAGATGTTACTTAAAATGTGGAAAAATCATACTTACTTTTTTATTTACTGTATCAGAATCCATGTTCGTTTTATAGACTGATCTGTAATGACATTTTTTGGAAATTATTTTTGTAATAAACAAGAAAGAAATAAAACATACCTAGCTCGACTGTGTAGACGTAAAGTGTGCGTGTGTGTTGTTCCATGTTTTTTTCTAGAAATGTTCTGTACAACACGGTTATGAAACAACGTTACTTCAATAAAGCATTATAAAAGTGCTCTACATACACCAACATGCATACATGACACTGTGGTCATACGGTATTGATTTGTTTATTACCATGCATGTTTCGACAGTGGTGATGTAGTTTTTAATTCACAACAAGGAAGTAGAAGATTCAATCGTTCAAATTGAATCCCCGGAGTGCATTTTAAATACTTTCGTCACAGAATAAATAATTAGCAATTTTTAATCTGTGTTTTCGTCTTGTGTATGGTTATGTATATGATTAATTTTAGCGTTGAATGAAATATATGGAGAATAGCCATATTAAATAATATTTTTTAGACTAATGAAGAACATGACATTTTTAAAAATACAATTTCGTGTGTATCACCTTTTAAATACAGTAAAATTATAAGGTATTTACGAATAACTCTTTTATATAAAGGGAACGGGAGCAAAAAAACATACTGTTAAATATACACTTCAGTGAACTCTTGCTAGATATTATAACCGAACAATGGTAACGCAAACTAAACGGCCGTAAAGATTAGATTTGCTATTTAAATCATGCAACACTATTTTTTATTATCACAACATTTTTTAAAGAAGAATAAATATCCGAGATAAATTTATATTACGGTGTACAATTTTAATGAAAAAATATCGTTGGTACATGCAGTAGAGATGTAGTGATAAACATTGTTTTTATGGAGTATGTTCGCTTGGCCAATGGTTTCTTAATCTCGTCAAGGGACGAGTGAGCTCGCTCGTAAAGCTCTGCCGCACATTCAAGTTTGTTGTAACTCGTATGATTGTCTTCCTCGTCGACCTGACATACTCGCGGGTGTTGCTGGTAGTACGAGGGACAATCTCCTCGCGCAGTTTACCGCCAGGGTTTTACGACTACGACGGCACGTGTGGTCAGGGCGAGTCGCAGTGCTAGGTACACGCAGGGGTCATGAGTACCTTGTACCCAGTACACGCCGGCGACCTCGGAGCTTGTCCGCGAGAGAGATTGCACACGTACGCCGGGCAAGAGATGTGCCGCAGATCTGGGCTGGAGTCCGCGTGGCCTGCGAGAACGTAAACGACACTTGAGTACCTCCCGCTGTGGTCCACGCCCTACCTGGATGCTGGAGGTCAGCCCTCCCTCGCGAACATGCCCACGCTGAAAGAGAAGTATTGTTCTTATGTGCCATTCTTCAGTTAAAATAGTGACATCATTCTTGCTTGGTTGTCTGTTCTATAAGTCGTTCCCAATAAAATGAGCATTTGTGAAGATCCTCTAGTTTTGAATAATAAATTTAAAAAATACCTTTGTATGTTGTCTCATTACACGTTGAATTTTGATAACGGTACAATCATTATACTTTAATTGTTCCTAAGATTGCTTTGCTTATATAAAAAGAGGTAAAAACTGTAAAATATCTAAACACTTAAAAATTAACGAGTGTTTAAAAAGAACTCATTTTATCCCGAACCGCATACCTTTGTCGTTCCTACAACGATCTGTTCTGCATAAGTAACTATCTGTTCTGTGAAAGAAATACGCTCTTTACTCGTTCTACAGAACAAATTGTTACTTCTACAGATCAAACAAACTAGACTGTACTGAATGAAAGCTTTGTGGCCACTACTAAATATTTTTATATTACGGACAACACCAATTTTTTGTGGGGACTAAACACTTTTTTTCTTCCACCAGTAGAGTTTTTCAGTGGCAACAAAAATTGTTGTAGCAACTACAAAATATTTTTGCGAGATCCATATTAACAAAACATTTTGTTACCATCACAAAACCGTTTTTTCTGTAATGTCACTGTTACTAACACATGTATGATTCCTACAATAATCTATGCACTTCATAGAAACGAGCAGTAGGTTCATGTTCGTTGGATTTCCGGTGAAGTCACCTTCAGTTTTGTCTTTCTTTAAAGAAAACTGCAACGTCATTCGTTACTTAGTGGAATATACTGCTGCGTTGTCCTAGCATTCCAAGAGTGTGACAAGAGAAGTAATAAAATATTAAGAAGTAGAAACGGGAAAACTTCGCGGATTCACCGACATGTAGGCTAGCCTGCAAGAATCTTTGTGAACTGATGTAAACATCAGATGCTCATTAACTGCTTGTTGTTAAAGTGATATATGTCTGTATTAGATACATTAACATTATTGACTCAGAGACTTCCAGGAGATGTCAAATAAGTCAAAGGCCAACTGCGAAAGTGACACAAACATACAGTTGATGAGATTCCAGCTTGTGTCCAATTGAAAACGCGTATTTTTCAGGTCTCTAATAACAAGACGATTTTAGTTGTAGTCAACGAATACGCGAATAAAATATAACGTGAAAAATTCTGTGAGGAATATTAAAATTAACGAAACTTAAATGTTCAGAAACAAGATACCTGTCAATTTGGCGATATTTTGTGACAGCAGCTTGGAATCCAAGGTACTATAAGCTCCTCTGACTTAAGATGTTGGCTGACAGTATTTGTGTGGTGTACAGGGTAGTTATAAAGTCCGTGAAACATTTCATTAAATCGGTACAGTGAAATGGCTAAGAATAACGCAACGAATTATAGACTACGTGAAATAAAAACTCTCAAAGTTTTTATTTTAAGTTAGTGCCAAAACGCTCCACCTCATTACCACAATTTGGTACGAGATTATCTGACTGAGACGCTGCCACATCGCTGGACAGGCCGTGGGGCGGCCGCTGACCAAGTTCTCCTCCCGTGGCCACCACGATCGCCGGACCTGACGCTTTGCGATTATTTTCTTGTGGGGATACATCAAGGATAGTGTTTATGTTCCACCTCTACCACAGAACCTTGAACCTTGAAGACTTGCGACATCACATCGTAGCAGCTGCTCTTACCATCACTCCTGATATGCTGCGTCGGGTATGGGCAAAATTGGACTATCGATTAGATGTATGCCGTGTACCGAAAGGTGAATACATACAACGTTTGTAACTAATGTAAAAAAAAAAAACTTTAAGAGTTTTTCTTTCACGTAGTATATAATTTGTTACGTTATTCTCAGCCATTTCGCTGTACCGATTTAATTAAATGTTTCCCCGGACTTTATAATTATGCTGTAGTTGAGGGACTTTCAAAACCAATGAAATAAGATAAACTGTAAACTGTCCACTTTCCCTAAGGCAGGCACGCAAACATACGAAGAGCCAGATCCAATAACGTCACTGAGTGTATTCCGCTGATTAAAGGTCAGTGAATTCTAGCCTGGCGTGTAGCAACAACGTGACATATTCACGTCCCTAACAATAAACATACTAAAAATATGAAGGAAAAAAATAAAGGAACTCAGGACACCGTTATTAAAACAGCACAGACAGTTACTGAGACGATGAAAATGTTTCACTCAAAACGTGATGCTCCAACGGTGACGTCCCAGACACGTGATTATACACAGAAGCACACGGTAGATTTTCTCAGACGATCTTATAACGATGTTTCGTGAGATGACTTCTGTTACGTTCTTCAGGCAGACATAAATTATTTCGTTGCGAAGTTTGATTTTTTATTTCGAACAACCTGGTGGAGATTCTGTGCTATGATCTGAAATTTTGGAACAAAAATAACCTTAGGTCTTTATAGCAAGGTATGCTAATTTGAGTAGGTAATGTTATAAAATTGAAAAATATACGTCGGTTTTGATTAAAGCTGGAAGTGAGCATCAATACTGACAATATCCATTCCTAGTTATCTCTTATTGCCTGCTGTTTATACACCATCGGTAAAGATGATGGTTTATCGCAGGAAAACTTGACTGTTTGCTGGGTTTCAACGTATGTTCAGCTTACAAAAAGATTACCGGCGTTCGCTTATGCGGAGAGCTGTTGCCTTATTTGACAGAGCCAATATGAATCTCGCTGTTGTAATATGGTATGCTTGTTATTCGCCTGCAGACAGCTACGTTGTGTCATACGCACATCACGCAATCATTAGGACCACGATTTTGTCGCGAAAAGATGTTTGCCCCAGTTTGTTTCAGTGACTCCTACACAACGGCAGCTTTGCTTCATGGTTATTAGCAGCGAGTCTTTGTTCAGACACGTCTCTCATTTGACTGCGCCAATCAGAATATGATTATTGTGACTCCGTACGTCTGTAATTTGCCAAGGCCAGTGAGAGTCAAATCAACCATTCTCAGACGATGTAGCAGAGCTGCAGATCTGCACATAACACATTGAAACGGAATGTTGCAAAAATCTTTTCGCCATAAAATCGTGGCTCTAGCAATCATATACGTTGCAATGAACTATAGCGTTTTTCAGGGTATACTGCCCCGAAACATTTACACTATACACCATCATCTCTAACCATCGGTAATAATTACAGCAATGGAATTTCGTACAAAAAATTTTCACCGACCTGTTTCATTGTCTGATATTCACATAAGTAACTTTGATCCGTAGTCACTGATTGGCTGTGTTTAGTTCTCAGCGTCTTTGTATTTTCTGAAGAAATCGGAGCTTCAGACCTCACCTAAATTGCAGATTTAAAAAAGCTTTCTCCTCGATATCTTTAAACAGATGTCGTTTGTTGTTTCGTGCATAGGGAGTACGAATCGTTCAGACTTTGTTAACCAATGACACCAAACGTTACAATGCCTTGGGTATGAAATGTTAACACGCATTGAGCGCGCTCACTTGGAGATTTCTTAATGATAGTTTTCACTAGCCAAACAAAATTGTGTAGTTTCCAAATATTTTCAAGCGTTTTCACATTTTTGTCGTGCATCTACAGACACTCTTTGTAGAACCCTGAACCAATAACGCAATCTGCAAGGAGACAGGGACTAAATACTGTGAGATCGGTCTTCAAGTGAAACTGGTACTCAGTGGAGCAGTAGCCAATGGGAACGTAGCTGAGACTCAACAATGCTTGCGTCATTGGAGTAGAGCTTGCAGGTGATAGAACTGGTGACATTTTCTACCCCTACGAGTAATAAATGTTAATTACCGTCTTGCCACAGTTATTTTTGGTACAATCAGACTGGCGTACAAGAATATCGAGATAAAAGGAATGCCGGAAACGTAGCAAACTGTCAACATGTCAAATCACTCTCTCCTGTTATGAACAGTTCATCTCTTTGTCTTTTGAAATGAAGTCCACAGCTTATTATCTATGGTGGCAAAACAAGCACTGGAGGAGTTTAATTACAGAACATACCAAAACATTAATTATTTGCATCGCCTGAGGCTGTGAATTAATTAGGAACTGGAGAGATACGTGGTTTTAGAGGACGTGATGCATTAATTATCTTTGGAAACGTACATTGTAATTCGAAACTGTTGGAAAGTCATTACAAAGTAATCAACATAAAAAGGAGAATTATTTGGAAAACATTCTTGGCATATTGTGAACACGTATATAGAGCCACTGATTTTAGGTGAAAATATTTTTCCACCGTTTTGTTTTAACACTTTACGTGCACATCTGCAGCTCTGCTTCATGGTGATTGGCTGCGTCTCTTTGAGGAGAAACGTTACTCATTTGACTGTACCCGAAAAAAAAATTACAAAAACTCTCATTTTCGCCCTTTTCGGCCGATGGAAAATATTCTTTAACTAGTAGTGCTGAACCTACGAAGGGTATATACGTGCGCAACGTTCTCTGAATGACGTTCCTAAGAAGACATCACACATGCGCAATGAACAAGTTTCATATGAGGCGTTCAGAGCAGAAGTGGTGTAAGTCCAAAATATTGCTTGTAAGTCCACAACATGACAGCCTCTTTTCATTGCCAGAGTTAGGTAGATCCATAGTTCACACATTACCATGTGGTTTATACAGACTTTACATTTAACTTTTTTACAAGTGTCTGTTTTTCTCCCATCAACGATTTTGGACGTACACCACTTCTGCTCTGCACGCCTCAAAAAATCTTGTTAACGGACGAAGCACTGCACACGGCTCAGCGAACTGGGTAGGCAGCCACCTTAAGGCCACCGCCTACCTCACGCTTCAAATGCGTTGCAGTGTGTTCGTAAACAGGTTTTATCTACGAAACTATTCCACGTGTGCCCATTGTGCCAACGTACGAAAAGAAAACATTCTTCAGACGAGGTCGGAACCTCATTGTTAAGACGTCACGCTCATCAAAACATTGTTTCTAAGCCCTCTAACATGGCTAAAAACGGTCTTTTCAGACTGCCGTACTTCAAAATGTACTAACCGGATGTATGTGAAACTCAGGTTGCAACCTGCGCTGAACTTAGTAGCAGACTTTCCATCAATAAAA
The DNA here is from genome assembly GCA_003012365.1 of Medauroidea extradentata. Taxonomy (NCBI): domain Eukaryota; kingdom Metazoa; phylum Arthropoda; class Insecta; order Phasmatodea; family Phasmatidae; genus Medauroidea; species Medauroidea extradentata. The sequence continues at coordinate 63,808 of PNEQ01083339.1, read as the reverse complement.
TTTTGTGGTCAGCGCTTAGTGTCCCATAGTAAAAGCCGTTCGGCGGGAAGCTTGCACGCTAGTTCAGCGTTTGGCTCGTTGAGGCGACGCGGCATTTGATGCGCGCTTCAAGGTCGACCTTACTGCTCCGTCGCTTTTGAACCTCTCACGGGCTGGTAGGTGGCGCCCTTAAGGGTGTTCACATGGCAAAAATGCATAATTTTATATTGGCACGACATTGGGTTCGTTTTATAGACGTCACTTGTGACTACGTTTTCCACTTGTAATTTTTTTTTTAACTCTCACAGTTTTTCCATAACAGCACACCAAAGTCAGAAATCGCAAGTTACGGGAACACAGTAATAACAAAAACCAAGTGTCTTACTTGAATGAAATATTTTACACTGAAATTATATATTATGCACAATATGCTAAAATATTTAAAATCACACAACAGTCATTTTGTATTTATTTAAAAATTGCCATAAATGAAGTAAATTGTCATAATTTTCAGATATTTTTTGTAATCTTTGACTGTGTCATGTCACTATGGGAAAACTAAGAAGAGTTAAAAAAATTTTACAAGTGGAAAATTTAGTCACAAATAACATTAACAAAGCGATCACTATGTCGTGTAAATGTAACATGATGCATTTTTGCCACTTAAACACCCTTAATAGGAAAAGAGGGGGGGGGAGGGTACAAAATTCAGCGTTAAAAGCATCAGTTTAAAATTGTAGGTACCTCGAAGCTAATTCGCATAATAAATAAATAAATATTCATAATTCCTAGACAACAGCTTCTGCCAACTTTCCTAACAAAATTTTTTCTGGCGTAACGTATTACTGAAGAACAGTTTATTGCGCCGAAATTTCGTATACGTAAATATTTAATCCGGGCGGAAGATATCACGCTGAACAAATACATCATTCTGGGTAAATGTTTGCTCGTAAAGTTGGCAAATATCGTTATATAGGTCTGTTGTTTAGCAGTTTGGCCATATCGACTTTCAAAACGTGTGATTCCAATTAATGTTTTTATTGCTGTTTTTTTTTACTGTCAACCATTTCATTCTCTAGGTCCTATCTGCTTACAATTTACATAAATAAATGTTAAAACGGAATTAATGTAATTAAAGTTGGCGGCGACTAAACTTGTGCACCGCGCTTTGTTAATGCCGAACACCTTCTCACTCGCAGGGGAACAAATCTGAGGGCAGTTGTCCGGCAGCTACGAGGAATCACCGGGAGAGGCCGGTACGTGTGGAAAACTCTTAGTTTCACCGGCGCTTTAATTACTGCGGTGCCCCCCCTCCCCCCGCGATCCCCTTCCCAGACTCCCGCGTCGCGGCGCCGAGAAATTTCCATCACAGTGGCATAACGGGCGCGCGCGGGAGAGCGCTAATAAAAACTTGCGGAACGAGTTGGTGGGCTGCGGGGCGCCGCCTAATGAAAACAGGGCACCCCTGGGACTGTGAGATGTAGCAGGACGGGGGGAGGAGTCCCCGACATGACCGGGCCCCCGCTAATGAGGTTTCTCGTCCGAGGGGACGATTTAGTTTTCGCGCGGCTCGTGGTGGGACGTCCCTAGGAGCAACCCGCATGTGCTTCTGAGCCCAAGACAACCGCTTCCTGGGGCGTCCACTGCAGGAAGTGTGTATGTGTGTGTGTGTGTGGGGGGGGGGTTGCAAAACGGAGGGTTTTATGTCTTCTCATTGTCTGGTAAAAAATTTGTTTTTGTAGTAAGTGGTCCCTGCCAAATTATTTTGTGGTAAAACCCCGATTTTGTGACGAAAAGATTTTTGCACCATTTAGATTCAATGCTTTATGAGCACACCTGTAGATCTGCTCAATGGTCTGTGATTGGCTGTTTAAGGCCTACTGCCTTACCGATTAGGTGAGTATGGAGCAGCAACAGAATGAAAAGGCGGGGTAAACGGGAGACCCCAGCGAAAACCCTCCGACCAACATCATCTGGCACGATTCTCACATGCGAAATTCCGAGGACATACTTAATCCTAAACGAGAGAACATATTAAAAAAAATGTTGCACAGCATTGTATAAAACAGTGCATACTACGTTAACAAATTATTCCAAGACGAAATGCACAATGATTTGAGCTAATTACGTATTTAAGGAATTTCTCATGAATGAACTGAATAGTCAAGTTGAAATAATTTTTTTTTGTCTATAAAAATTAGACTATGTAGCAAATAAAATTTTTTACAGAGCTGTGAAACGGTTTTTCAAAATTTGGTTTCGTTTAGGGATAAACAAATATCTATCGTAAATAGAGTAAAGACGGTGGAACATGGTCTTAACTGTTACTTGTCTTGTAATTCTATTGGCAAATTGCGGACGTGTGGTGTCATAATAACCTTATTGTGATTGGTGTAGTCAAATGAGACATATATATGTCTTAACAAAGATACGTTGCAGAAAACAATGAAGCATTGTTGCAGAAGTGCACGCTATGCATTAAAAGCCAAATGGTCGAAAAATCTTACTCGAGTCGTGGCTATATTTTGTGGTGAACTCTAAATTATGTTTTTAGTCGTGGGAGTAAATGGTTTTTGTTTGTTATCAGTAGGGTCCCTTGTTTTTGTTTGTTATCAGTAGGATCCCTTGTTTTTGTTTTTTATTAGTAGGATCCCTTGTTTTTGTTTGTTATTAGTAGGATCCCTTGTTTTTGTTTGTTATCAGTAGGGTCCCTTGTTTTTGTTTGTTATCAGTAGGGTCCCTTGTTTTTGTTTTTTATTAGTAGGATCCCTTGTTTTTGTTTTTTTATTAGTAGGATCCCTTGTTTTTGTTTGTTATCAGTAGGGTCCCTTGTTTTTGTTTATCAGTAGGGACCCTTGTTTTTGTTTATCAGTAGGGTCCCTTGTTTTTGTATGTTATTAGTAGGGTTCCTTGTTTTTGTTTGTTATCAGTAGGGTCCCTTTTATTTGTTTATTAATTTTTATACACGACATATTCAGCCAATGGCCGTTTTACAAATGCACGTGTTTTACAAACTAAACACTGTGATTAATTTTAAAATTAAAATTAAAATGTGCCTATATTATGAAAATTAGTTAATTTAGCTGCTAATGTAGAAATATAGGTTTAAACTGACCTCACATTGCGGCCAGCACTATTAACATATTAACATTTTTAAAAATTTAGAAGTTTGCAAAATAAGTAAAAAAAAAATACACAGAAATACTGAAACACAAAAAATACAGCGACGGATTATATATAAAAAATAGACGTTACATTTTAACACAAATATCGAAAACACCTTTTAACAGAACAGATCAGCAAGTTGTTCTGACATGACCGTGGACTTGTACATCTTCTTGAACATTACAACAGAGTCTGTGTTCTTCAAACCCTCTGACAGGCCACTCCACAAGACAGAGACACAATAAGTGAAAGACTTTTAATATATTTATGTGGTGTGTCGGGGTATTGCAAAGTTACGTTTGTTTCTCGTGTTGTGCTTGTGTAGTTGGGAGTGTTGGGCCAGTTTATCATGCAGGTAGATTGGTTTTTTCGACAATACTAATTTATTTATGTGAGTAATAAAGTAGTGCAGTCTTCTGCGGCCCATGTCCAACCAGTTTGCTTTTGTAAGTGATTGGCTGATGTGATCACGTTTTTTTTTAAATTGAATGAATATCGTAAGCATGCGTTTTGTACTTTTTATATCTTGTAAGCAAGGGTTTTATTAAAACATATGAAAAGTCCACAGCAGTAATTAAAAACAGACAACACTAACATGTCGCAATGTTTAGCCTTGAGATCTTGAGGCAGAATGTGTTTGAACTTGTATAGTAATTTTAGGCGATAATATGCGCTTTGAATATTAGCTGAAATGTGTTTAGACCAGTCAAGGTTAGCATCGAGTGTTACATCTAAATTTCTGTATGATGTGCATTGGGTAAGTAATTCACAGTTTATAAGAATTTCTGATAAAGCTGATACTTTTTTAACATTTGCTGGTGCCCCGACTATCATGTAGAAACACTTTGAGGTATTTAATTTAAGGGCGTGTGAGTTACACCAATTAACAATACTAATAAGATCGTCATTGATTTTATCCACGGTGGATGCTCAGTCTTATGGAGAACATGAAATCATAAGTTGTGTGTCGTCTGCGTATTGGTGGCAGATCAAAAATCTTAAATAGTGTAGGGTCCCTTGTTTTTGTTTGTTATCAGTAGGGTCCCTTGTTTTTGTTTGTTATCAGTAGGGTCCCTTGTTTTTGTTTATCAGTAGAGTCCCTAGTTTTGTTTGTTATCAGTAGGGTCCTTTGTTTTTGTTTATTATCAGTAGGACCCTTGTTTTTGTTTATCAGTAGGGCCCTTGTTTTTGTTTGTTATCAGTAGGACCCCTTGTTTTTGTTTGTTATCAGTAGGGACACCTGTTTTTGTTTATCAGTAGGCTCCCTTGTTTTTGTTTGTTATCAGTAGGGTCCCTTGTTTTTGTTTGTTATCAGTAGGGTCCCTTGTTTTTGTTTGTTATCAGTAGGGTCCCTTGTTTTTGTTTGTTATCAGTAGGGTCCCTTGTTTTTGTTTGTTATCAGTAGGGTCCCTTGTTTTTGTTTGTTATCAGTAGGGCTCCTTGTTTTTGTTTGTTATCAGTAGGGCCCCTTGTTTTTGTTTGTTATCAGTAGGGACACCTGTTTTTGTTTATCAGTAGGGTCCCTTGTTTTTGTTTGTTATCAGTAGGGTCCCTTGTTTTTGTTTGTTATCAGTAGGGTCCCTTGTTTTTTTAAGTGAAAATATTTCTGCACCAGTTTGCTTTAGCGTCTCGTGTGCAAGTCTGCGTCTCTGCTTCATGGTCAGTGATTGGCAGAATGTAAGTATCATGTGTCTTAATGTATTACTGCAAATCATGGACGTGTGTTATTCGCAGTAACCTTTTCCTGATTGGTGGGGTCAAATGAGGAACATCTTTACACAAAAACTCTCTGCCAATAACAAAGAAACAGAACTGCAAAGGTGGAACAGGTTGGTGTAGAAATATTTCCGTGAAAATCAGAGGTTCCTGTTTATCACTAGAAGCACGAGTATTCAGCGTATATGATTGGAAGCCTAGAATTCTCAGTCCTATGTATGTACACTGGCTACAGTCATTTATCCATTGGCTTGAAACCGTACAAGTAGGTAGCACGAATGACGAAGGTGTGTCAAAACGCCAATAGTCGAATCGAAGAAGTGACAGTAAAGAATTCTATACGATCTTGACGTTTAGCCAGTGGCAGCTCGGTTGTTGTTGTCAGGTAGGGCTGCAGTTGCCAAGAGCTGTACAGGGTTGTGCGCTGGTTGACTCTACAGCCACTGACACGCTGATGTGCAGGTATCCCTTACTACTGAGTGGTCACAACACAACTAGTAGCCCGCAAATATTTCATGCTCGTTGGTCTACGGCGCGTTCATCAAGAGTGTGCAGTTCCGACTATCTGCAGCCCCACCTGGCAACAACACACGAGCCGCCACTGCGTTTAGCATGACCTAGAATGAATTCGCGAAATGCTCGTGCTTCTAGCTATCACGTGGTTAGTAGAGTTATATGTGTGTCTCTGTGATATTTGCAAACAGTATACTATTTTCATCTTAACATTTGTAAAATATATGCGATTGATTAAATTATTTTTTCTCCATTTTGGTTTTCGGCCCATATTACGATGAATGCCTTACTCCGCTCAGGTTCGTAACAATGGTGACCATTCGGTCACAGATGAATATATGGGGTCAAGTGTTGCAATTGTAATTACATTTTGGTATGAACTGTATCTGCAGCAAGGTTGCTTCTCGCAACAAGTAAGTTCTTTCAGGATTCACTGTGGTTGGACCACCAAACAATTAAAATAATGGTTAGGGATAGTGATTTATCGCGGGAAAAGTTAAGTGCTTCCTAGGCTTCGATGAATGTATCCATTTCTGACGCTTTTATTTCATTACTGGTGAGACACTCTTTGACTGAGCCAATTCTAAGTCTGATGCGCTACAATTGAACGTCTGTGATTCGTCTGTGAACAGCAACACCGGGCCACATAACAGTCGAAGAGTTGAAATTCAAAAGGGACTAAGTGCTAGAATCCATATTTTCACGATTATTTCATCAACATTGTCTATAAGCCATACCCTATGATCTTCAAAAGATTCTTAGGATTCTCATCAAAATGTAATAAGTACCATGTCTAGTGATATTCAAGGGAGTAAGTGCCATGGATAATGATATTCGAAAGGAAGTATGTGGCATGTTCATGGATATTCAAGAGGGGATAAGTGCCGTGATTAAAGATATTAAAAATATTTTTAAAAATAAATATGTGTCACTGCCTCTGTACGTTGGATTCCGATGCTGGTTTGTTTAATTTTGAAGGTATGTACATGTTTGATGTTTTTATAGCCAATAATGTTAGTATGATCTATTCTTACTATTTAACTACGTTATTCCGATTAAATATGTGAGTGTATGTGTTTTCTACGTTTTTGTGGTTTTCTTCGGAAGTAGGTTTATGGCACATTGTCCATTTTGAATTTCAACTCTGCGGTTGTTGAATCACACAAGTTGTAGGACGATGCACTGACTTGGAGGATACGCTGGTAGAACATGATTTCGCGAATTTCCACTATCTGTATGGGACCTACCCTAATTTAGGCTGATCACTGAGAAGATACTTGCTGCATTAGGCAATGACTACTCAATGTGTACAGAGCTAGTAACATGTTCACTTCAGATGCAGCTTGGTCAAGAATATGCACAATGTGACTGAAGGGGTTAAGTAACCTGCTGAGGTTACGTAGGTTACCGCAGTCTCGTGGTCTGGTCACCAGGTTATGTCCACAAGCTTATCAGGGTATCGTGACTTATTGAAAGCTTTAAAAACATACTTGGGTTACTGTTAGAATACCACAAGCAGGGACTGTGCCTCGTCAGGCTAGCCTCGTGATTCGACATGAACGCCCAAGGAGAGCACACGAGTCTACAGGATCTCTCTCTCCCTCCCACTCTCACTCTCTTTAGAAATGTGTTCATAATAGCTCAATGCGATGCTGTAAAATGAGCTTACTATGTGTTCTAAACCGATGAGTTTTAAACAGGAAATTTTCACGAATAAATCTCTTGTGAAGACGGACTTCTGACACACGCGCATTAAAATAACATCATGCAATGGACGACTTGAAGTACACGCCCCCTGACGTCACCGCAGGGGAAAAATACTGTGGGAAGCAAAGCTTGTTTACAAACATGCTTATTTGTTAGTTGGTAATTACAGAAAGCAAAAATGTTGCGCATTCATAGATTTGCACCACCCCCTTGTTGTTTGGCTGTAGTTCGTCAAGTTACCGAGAATGTTGTACTTTTTGGCGCTGTTTTCCGGGCGGTCGAACTCAAACTCCGCCCACTTTTTTCCATTGTTAAATTTATAAAGTGAATAAAGATTGCTGAAGCCTTTTCTTAAATTTGTGAGCGAAGAAAGTATTTCATAAATTGATAAAAAATATGTTTTGATAAATTGTTTATCTTAGCGGAAAGGAAGTGGGCGGAGTTTAATCCGACCGCCGTAACATCAGCGCCAATAAAACACAATATTCTCCGTAACTTGGTGAACTACAGCCAAACAACAAGGGAGTCAAATATCCAGGCGAGTGTCCAGACCTGTTCTTCTACGGCCGTGATTTGCACGCAAGGGTAAATAATAGTTTCTACTTCATGGTTAAGATACGCAAATACATAAGACATAAGAATAGTGTTTACCTGAAAAAACGGCAAATTCCAAACAAATAATCAATTTTCTTGATGTACATCACAGCCGGGACATTTGACGCCAAACAGCTAAATGAAGGTTATGTTCGGCTGCGATATCCATGGAGATAGGAATTGTATCCCACACCTGACTGAAGCTCCGCCTCTTTTCAAGTCGTCCATTGGATTTGCGACTAAAAATACATTATCTGAAAGAATACATACTAATAAGTACAAACCGACGAATTTCGGGATATTTTCTGACAGGAGACTAAACTGAAACGTGTTGTTCGCTCACTCGACGCTAACAATTCATTAGTAGAGTCCAGGAAATTTTTCGTATTGAACTGAGGAGAAGTTGGATTTCTAAGTCATGTATATATGATGGATACTTTTTCTATCGGATCATTGTTGGGGCAATGAATTTTTTGCGAAAATAATTCTGCCACAGTTTGTTTCAGTGCCTCACGCGCACGCCTTAATCTCTGCTTCATGGTTATTGGCAGTATTTCTTGTGAAGTGACGTCTTCTATTTGACTACGCCAATCATAATAAGGTTACTGGAGCACTACACGTATGAGATTTTCCCATGGCCATCTTTAGTAGAAGGTCGGAGTCTTGATGTGGCAACGCTGCATCGGAGGCCTGCTGCCGGTCGCTCATTGGCTGCCCTAGTCAGTGTAGACGTATACACACCACTAAAGTTGCGTCTATACACGTTGCAGAGACTAGGGTGGCCAAGAAGTGACAAGCAGCAGGCCCCCGATGCAGTGTTGCCACGTTCAAGACTCCGGCCTTCTACTAAAGGCGGCCATGGATTTTCCAGTAGAACCCAATGACACATGACAATTAGTCGTCCAATAATTGACTAAGAAGCAGAACTGCAGATGTTTACATATGGCACTGAAACAATCTGGGGCTAAACTCTTTTCACGAAGAGTTCATGGCCCTAGTCATTGTTTACTAAACTTGACCTGGAGGACTCTGAACAAATGACGGACATGCATAAAACACTCATGGACTCCCGCGCTACATCGTCAAATGTTCAAATGCTCACTCACTGGAGCAGCAACCAATACGCAAGTAGCTGAGGACAGAGTATACACAGGACTGTGCAGTCCAGCTGGCTGGTCGTTGAACACACGACATATCCGGGATTTTATTCATTAACCTGCAATGTCGTGTTTTGCATCGGGGAACACTCCGTGTCAGTAATTAAAATGTCCACGACAGTGTGACCAGTCGCAAGTAAAGCAGGCAAACAGACATCACAGATTGTCTCCACCGCTGTTGTCATACGAGCAGCTCCAATCAAACAAGATACACGACGCTACACATACTTGGAAAATGCGCTGGCAGGAAAAATTTTCCCGATTTTCCACCACCTCTACTCATCCTGTATGGTAATATTACAACAGGCACAATACTTTAACACCCGCACTTATTAAACGTTACTAAACATTTTCCAGAGTATGTGCACACAGTAAAAAATATTTATTAATACGGGTATCACGTTAAATCTGTTTAGTATAATTATTTTATAGTCCTGGCATCCAAGAATCTTCTGCTAGCAAGAGCAACATGAAAACTTTATGTTCTGCACTTGGCAGGTAGATATTAACGATTATACCTGTTTGGTAATTAAAGGTACAAACGAATGAGGGTGTGTCGAGGAGGATGAAACAAGCAAATAATGTAAATAAACATAGTTCGGGAAACAAGTGGTTTTCCCGATATGACGCATTACATGTTACGACAGGAACGCTATAATACCAGTGTTCCCGAGGATCAGAACGCCAAAATACTGCACATGTGGACGAAGACATTACAAGTGTTCGAAGTGGGCGCCGTTCATGTGAAGGCAGGCTTCATCACGTCATCGCATCGATGTCAGTACACGTTCAAAAATTCCAGGTGTGTTCCAAATGTAGTGGCAACCATTCACAATTCGTTCCTGTAGATCGTGGACATTGTCAATAGGGTTGACATACACGAAAGCTTTTAAATATCCCCACATAAAAAAAAACAGTGTGGCAACATTGCCATGTTTTCACGTGTCCATACATCCTAACGGAACTATGATTATTAACATTATTTGCTTGTTTCATCGTCCTCGACATATCCCTTTCGCTTGTACCTATAATTACCAAACATCCTTTATAGAGCTCGACGGGATTCACCGCATTGCAACATAACACATTGCGGAGTTTGCAAATCGCTCAAACCGCCACATTCGCTAGTTACATTAAAGCTTGTTCATGACAGCGCGGCACTTCTGGATATGTCTAGCCAATCTCCTATTATATATACAGACATGCAATATTCGAGTGTTTTTCTGACAGCTGACTAGACTCCAAGTGTATAGGCTCGTTCGACGTTTCCCACTGGCCGATATTGTCGTGACTTGCCGCGGAGAATGCTTACACGGTTGAGAGGCCAATCTCTGTAAAGACGTAACACGCGTAAATGACAACACATAAAAAAGCTCGTGGCAGTTTTTGCTCTGTTATGTATAGGAAAGTGAATTCTAGTCTGCTACCAAATGATAACGTGGATTTTTCATGCCTCTAGTAATATAATTAGGGACTGGAAAATTTTGCGAATTCAATGACCTGTAGGTTGCATACTCAAGCCCCGTCTATTCGTTCATTGTCTGTTGTTCCACTGAGTAGCAGCTAGTTGACTTATAGTCGGGGCTTGAGTGTGTATAGTACAATGGATTCTAGCCTGCAGGTAATTGAATTCGCGAAATTTTCCCGTTCCTAAATATAATGTATAGATATACGACGCGAAATGGCATAGCGGTGTGTCCGGAATGTAAGCATACTTACCATATCGTCTGTTGGCTGTTTGCCATTAAGTACCGTCATTTATTTTTAACTGATGATGAAGAGTTTTCAGACAGGTTGCAGGTCTAAACCTCAGATGTAACCCTGAGACGCGACTAAGCGCACATGAATCTGAAGTAGTTCGCCGTTGACTTCTGCAGTGTGTGTACGAGGGTTCAACATCAAGTCCTGAAACGGGAGGTCACTGCACGTCATCCTCCGTGGTCAAGGAGTCCTACCTTTGACCCCTGGAAGACCGGCCAGCAGCTAACTACTGAGACAAGTGGTAGGAGTATTTAAAATCATGAGTTACAAAACTCCTTATTTAATGTAGCAGGAAGGCTGGAGAATCTAATTTCTGCTCATTTACCACGACAAGGGAGACTTCGTCAAACAATAATGTGACTGCTTGTTGGACCCCAGTGTAATAATTACGCACCATGGTTATATTTACTCCACATGCCGTCTGCTTCCTTTGACTCAGCCAATAATTATATTTTTACGCCGACACTGAGTGTCTGTTGTAAACCTGAACCGTGTTAAGTAATCGTATTCTAATCAAGCTAGGTGCAGTCTGCTACAGTTTTTTTGGTAGACAATTTTGGCTACAGTTATATTATTTGTTACATGCACACTCTTTCTTTTGCTCTCTATCCGCCCTTGGTTTCTAATCATGAATTTTGGGTGTATTATTTTAGATAGCTAGTCAAAAATTTCAAACGATTCTTGACCAAAAATTTGCCTCAGAAGTTTATTTAAATATAACAATCCTGCGTAACGTTCTTATGTGAAACATTTAGGAACATTCGTAAAGCCTAAATAACGTAAATACATTTTCCGTCCAACAATTTACAGTATGGATGTCGTTGACACAAAGTGAGGGAGTTCTCAGGGTGAAGAAGCTGTAAAAGAGAAAGAAATAATACCAACTTGATAATGTTCTTCCAGAGTCCAGGCCGTAGTTTGAGATGAATGATCTCTTTTCTGTACAAATGTGCTCTAATCTTCCTGCGTCTCCAGTTTCAAAATCCAGGTTAAATCAACTGAGAGAAATTCCTTACTCCGGAGACTAGTTTGACGTCGCCCTCGGCTCCTGCTATCGATCCACCGGAGTTAACGAGGAAGAGGGTCAGACACATTTATAAAGAATAGAAACATCTGCGAACTACTTCTATTAGTCCAGAAAGATAAAAGAAGAAATTGGATCACAAAATAAATTACACCGGAGGAAAGTGGATCAGGGTAAAAAATAACATACGTATTTTTTTTTTTTTTACGTTTAATCTTTCAGTTACAAATAGATTTATAGTCTCAGATATTGGAAAGTGTTAAATGTCTGACTGGAACTGCACTTTTACCTTTGCAGTGTTTAAATTGACCGAGGAACCAATATGGTACCTACACTGTAAAAAAACTTCATGAAATATTTAGGAAGTAATTAACCTAAACTCAGTATGAGAAATTTACCATACTTCCGCCTTGTAAATATGCAAACATTTTAACAACTGTTACAATACAAGTCCAGTAACTTTAGAATACATTTAACTGCTGTTTAGGAGTGCTAACACGTATGTCTGGGAAATAATTCTACCATACCTACTTCCTTAGGGCTCCTATACGCACGCGTGGCAAATTTACAAGCTATATTTAGAGTGTATGTTGAGCTTGATGCTATTTAAAGCACATGTTTACTAACCATAGTATCCCTCTTCCCATACTAGTGTAATTTTTCACATGCTTGAAACGTTTATCTCTGGGCTCTGGTTCGCTTCTTAGCACAGCTCCGACGATGAATTATCTTTGTTCTAGCAATGTTTTTAATATACTGAAAACTGTGGCTGGAAGGGTTAAACATTGCTTGGTTTGTAGACGTTCTATCTACAATACAGCTTGTTAGCACGTTTCAGACAGCTTTTATTTTCGACTACTTCTTCTTAAAAGTTAGTTATTTTGGTCCAAAATCTTTTGACATCTGGTCCGCATTATATTTTAAAATGTATCTTGGTTTGTAGAATTTAATTGATACATTTTGGTGAGCATCTACAATTAGGTTGTGAGTACTGGCATGGGTAATACGTATAAGAGAAGAACGGAACAGAGACAGAAACAATTTGAGAAAATCTTCCGACCATCAGCAACGTCCTCCTCAAATTTCACGTTTAAAATTCAGAAAGATGGCGTCAGGAGTCGAGCCCGATTCAAAGTGGAGGAAGACGATTGATATGACGAACAGATCAATATGGCGGCTAGTATTAGAAAGACGTGTTTATTCCTGTGACTTATGCTAATAAATATAAATTTGTATTTAAAAATAAGCTTTTACACGAATATTACTGCCAATTTAAATCAAAGCTGTCACACGTGACCTGCAAAAAAAAATCCCCGTTTCCTTTTGGGCTCAAGTTATATTTAAAAAATTTATGCGTTCACGTCATGTTTGCAGTTGGTTGCAGAACTGACACCTCCTGGAGGACATCGAAGCAATCGTAAGAAAACCACTTAAGACCTATGCTCTATAGTTCCTACTTTTTTTTAGCGATATTAACTTTTACCCCTAAACGAGAGCAGATATCAAAAGTCTGTTTGGAAGTTTTGTTTAACATCGTCTTCTCCATTTTGGCAGATTTTTTTTCTAGGCAGCAAGTACTATGGTTTTAGCAAATGATGTAATGAATTTAATTTCTGTTTAATTGACCTTTTAGTTGAAACCGTACAGTTTCTTGTTTTGAAAAAATTGTGTATCACAGCAAAAATATTATAAACAAAACTGCCAATCAGAATTTTGATATCTGCTCTCGTTTAAGATTATAAAAATCATTATCACAAAAATAGTAAACTAAAGAGTGTGACCTTAATGAGTGTGGCATCACGTGATAACAATGTGTCAGCGAGCAGCCAATGAGAACTTGAGTACACACAAACACACACACACACATTTATATATATATATATATATATATATTGTAGGCTAGTCTAAACGTCAGAGAACTGTCTCTACATATCCATATTTAAAGATCCTACGTTTTTTCCTAAGTGTTAATTTTGTGTAGTCCGATACAGGTACAAGTTATATTCCATTTCTCCTTTTATATTGCATTTTCGGGCCGGTTCACTATATAACAGCTATATTAATCTATATTTTTTTCTGAATTGTTTTTGTACTAACTTACTGAATGTTAGATTTGTCAAACATAGTATGAGGTTTACCTCTCAATAATTTCGTATGACTTATTGCATTACATAATGCTATTTTCATGTTTTTTTTATTACTGTAATGTCTTATGTGTTACTGTAATCCACATAAAGGTGATATTTTATGTGCATTGTTATTACTATATATTTACTTTTTGTATTGTAAGATATTGTGTTCTGTATTTGAATAACAATGATTAAGTGTAAGGGAAGGCTAAATGCCTTAACTTCGCCGTTTTAAATAAAGGCATTAAATAAATAAATAGTAATATGTTTACGCATACAATCACAGCAAAAACATCCCTTTTTGCTGTTTTCAGCTGCGAAAATATAGGTGTTAAAGAGCAAGTAGAGAACGTACATTTGGCATGCGGGCGAGAAGCGCTATTTGAATGTAATTTATTAACCAGACACCTTGCCCGTATGTTTAACAGTTCTTGGATAAGCTTCTATCTTCCGAAGTTCTGCTTGATTGCCAGAAGCCTGAGCAAAGCGGAAAACCTAGCGATGTGTAAATGAAGAAATTTTTAATATTTATTTTAATTAGATTTAAACTCATAGTTTGTTATAGCTGAAAATATAGTTTGTTGACATCGGAATGCCATAAAAACACTTATGTTTAAAACAAGTCATGTTGTTCGCGTAGGTTTAAATTTTAGTTCCTTTTTTATTTAATAACTTAACGGTCGAAACAGCTAGACATTAATTCTTGCCGCTGATGAACCGAGTGTCAGAATGAAAAGATAATGGCTCATGCCATTATGGTAACGTAAAAATGCTTATGCCAAAATGTAATTTTACGATAAAATATATTTACAAATAGAGCCATAGAATTTTGCCGAAAAAAAAATTTCACCGAATATGTTCCAATTCCTTATGTGCACATCCGCTGTTGTGCTTCATGGTCAGTACTGTGCTTTTAACCGTCAATACCTCGGTGTTCCACTCACGTATCACCAAGGGATGTAAGACCAATGCTGACGGTCTATCTATACGTGTGATCAAATTGAACTGTGCCATATTGCTGCCCATAACATGCTATGTTATATACCAAAGTTTTTTTTGTGAAAGTAAATCAAAATCTTTCCCCCTTCCTCCTGCTAAAGTACACAATTCCCTATCTTCGGCTGCAATATGTCAGCGTTAAATCTGATCATTTAACAAAAGAGCAGCAAAACAGTCTAGTTATATTATAACGTCTTTGAACGTCACACACTTGTGACACAATCACGGTCGTAGAAGACTAGGTCTGGACATTCGCCTGGAAACTTGACCCCCTTGTTGTTTGGCTGCAGTTAGTTCACGATGATGTTTTACGTCTTTGGCACTGTAATCCGTGCGGTCGGACTCAAACTCCGCCCACTTCCCTCCCACTAAGATAAACAATTTATAAAAACGTGTATTTTATCAATTTATGAAATCTTCCTTTGCTCACAATCCTTAAGCATGGCTCCAGCAATCTTTATTTACTTTATAATGAAAATACAAGAGAAAAGTGGGCGGAGTTTGAGCCCGACCGCCCTGACTGCTGCGCCAAATACGCACAACATTCTCGGTAACTTGCTGAACTACAGTCAAATAACAAAGGGGTAAAGCAAAATACATTCGTAGATAGGCGAGTGTCTAGTCCTGTACTTCTACGGCCGTGGTCGCAATAACCTTATCTCACTGGTATATAGTCAAATGAGTAACGCCTCTGTACAAAGAAATGATTCCAATAACCAAGAAGCACAGCTGCAAATGTGCCCATAAGGTATTGGAACACGTTGGTGCAGAATTCTATTCACCAGAAATCATTGGCTCTTTGTGGATAACAAAACTATATTTCTATTAAAGTGCTCATGTTTGGCTATTAAAACTTGTTACGTAATGTATTTCGTGCATTTTTATAAGGCTGCTCTTGAAGTAATATATCGTTATCATATAAGATACTTGAAAGATGGAAAAATATTAATTGTTGTTGTTAATCTTTAATGCAACTGGTTATTATTTTCTGTGTTATTGAGAGGGATCAGATACCGTAAAACCATCGCATACACGTGTTGAAATTGGTTTTGGATAATTATTGACATAGAAATTTATTCTTTAATTCTGTGACTATCCAGAATTATAACTTTTTTGTTTTGAAAATAAAAAAGACTTCAAGCAAATTTTTCAACACACGTCTGTAACACTTTGGTAAATATGAAATGTAGTATTATTTTGAACCCATGAGTTTGCGTAAACTTGACAGTGAACGTTATTTGTAAATTGGCAATTCCTCTGTGTAGAAAGGGCTATAAAAGCAGGTATGATATAATGTACTAGTGTTCCTATACTTCTTTAGAAAACACCCAACTATACAGTGATGTGACCAGACTTGCCTAGTTCTCAACATACGCTCTCTTTATGAGCAGAAGTTTTGCAAATGTCCCGTACTTGCATGGGTTAAAAACTTTTATTACTATTTAGGAAGTTTTTTACAGTGTAGTTAAGTTGGCCAGCGCCTGTGGTGGGACGCCTACACTGCAAAAATAATTTTCAATCGTACGATGCCGTGTGTAGTGTAATTGTTTCCCATACACGACTGGTGCCGTTCCTATGCATGAACGCTGGTGATACCAGACTTCTACACTAACCGGGTTAAATATTTGCCATCTTAATATGTTTGAAGTATTTTAAGGGTCTCATCCACAGTGTGAATGACATAAGGCCATCGTCTATCATTTCTATTGCTATCACGATAATAATTTTTTTTATTTATTTTTATACGACAGCAGATATCGCTAAACTGTCGCACATTTTTGTTGAAAAAGTATTTTTCCTATGCAGTGTAACTTTTTCTAGACGAAAAATTACATGGATTTGCAGGGGCGAATTTAAGGGGAGTAGGAGCTTCAAGACTGAAGAAACCCACCCATCCCCCCTCCCGCAAAATCGTGTCCAACATTATGTAGTCACAGTATGTCCAGTCGGCTAAAGGAAACTGGAGTTCTGCTCTATTATGATCCAAGTACATTTACCGTGTTATGCTTGTATGTATGTTGTTTATAATGTTCTGTAACAGTAAACAATCACACTTTTGAGATGACAGGTAATTTTTTACCATCCATAAAATCATATAACGCTCCCCCCCCTTCCCAAAAAAAATATGTTTCAAAATCCACAACTGGGGAAATTTGGCTAGTTAGTTCACTATTGGAAATTCACTCAATCGCGTATTCAGCTGAAGGTATTGTGTATTTTGTTTTTTTTAAATTAGTTATTAGTATTGTTTTTAACAAAACTGTGAAACAGTTCTTCGAAATATGATCTCGTTTAGGATTTAAAAAACAATTATGGTAAAAGCCGTAGAAATGATGGATCGAGGCCATAATAACTCTCGCTACATTCTAGGAAGTTTTTTTGCAGTGTAGCTGGTGTTCATCACACCAGCAGTTGTGCTGTGTAAACGTGCAGCGGCATACTTCCCTGTGAGAAAACACCCAGCTGGCCGCAGCTACGTAATACCGTGCCGACACAGCATGGGTCTTGTTTCAGGGTTTGTTCCAACCCCTAACAGCCTCCAGACACGATACCTTGCCTAGTACTGCAACCCCAATATCCCCCACATCACCCCATTAGCGCCGTGCGGTCCGCCATTACTTTACCACAGGTAAAATAATAATAATAAGAAGAATACAGCAGTTGCTAAAAAAAATTCCTTGTAAATTTTAGCAGATATGTTTCCTCTCTTTTTGTTATTATTTTTTTCTCGGCTGCGGTTTTTTTTAGTTCTCTGACTCGAAGTTCTCTGATGGATGGTGAGAGGGTATTATTTTTATTTACCGCCTGAAGAAATCTGCTTTGCAGTTGTTTAGCTCAATGTGGATGAGCTTCCTACTTGAGTTTTATTCTCGTATGATAAGTTCTGCAAGACCCTAAAGTGCAGTCATTACCTCTCCCTATTGGCTATAAAATAACCCGTAATTTTTTTTTTTTGAGATTGGCAAAGAACAGGGGTTAATAAGACTTATACAAGAGAAGGTTTCTCATTTGGAATCTATTTTTATTCGTCAAGAGAGTTTAAAGTAAGTGTTTTATTTCTTTTTTTTTTCTTTTTTTTTTTTGCGGTAAATTTTTAAGAAAAGAATTTGGAACATACACGATTAAGTCACTTTCCCGGTAAAGTAAGTCAGGAATAAACACAATCATGAAAATCGAGCTGAGGGTGGATAGAGTCTTCAAATTTCGAATACAAGTTTTATCCTAAACGCATTCTAGTTACATTATTAATCGACGTTTTATTATAAATCTGACACAAATACGTGAGGTGTTAATTTTGTTATATATACTTTTTTATATAAGTAACTTCCCTCATCTTGCTTTCGCTCTTGTTTTTTTGCTAAGATGGAATGCTGTTTAATTATTTAAAATTTTTTAACTTTATAGCTTGTTTTATTCGTGTATAGAGTTTATATCGTGGATTTTTAAATACACCTCGTCCTGTGTCGTTCGTACGCCAGAGACCTGTAATTAGAAGACTGAAGTTAAAGTAATTGGCCCATAAACAAAGTGATTGACTGGAGTTGCAAGCATGACAGATACACCGACGTGGCACGTAGTTAAACAAGCAAACAAACGTTATAATTCACTTTTGCGTCCTGTTCACTGGTTTATTTGTTTCTGTAGCAGTTTAATTGGACAGCTCGGACGTCACACGTCAAACTTGGAACTCGGATTCTTCACAGATAATGTTACAACATTTGGCTTAAAGCTTTATTGCTGTTCTATTCAAAAACGTGATATTTCACGTACATGATCATTAACATTGCCCTTTGAGCTCAGTCATTTTGTTGGTCTCCCCCTATATACCGGATATTTCTGAACTTATATTATAAACTCCGGGAGTTGATTCATTATAAAAAAAATAGGTATAGTTGCAACAATGCAATTTTTTGTCAAACGTGAAAGAGAGACTCATACTCAAAAATCGACATTTTATAATCTATTTTCGCTAAATATGAGAAACGACGTGCAGATAAATTGCAATTCTGTGCACATTGATAAGAGTCATTGAGATCTTTAACCCGTCAATAAACGGCTCTTTAAAATTCTGCCCTTCATGAATGTAACACGGATGGTCACCAGCTTATTAATTGAAACTTCTGTATCGTTGGGTTTTGTGAACATTTCATGTTGCCTTTCTGAGCAGTACGTCCTAAATATCGTTATTGCCTCTCTTGTTGCATGTCGCTAGAATGCGCCGTTTATAAGAAAAAATAGTACAAATAGTCAGTGGCTGCAAAACAGCGCATTTGATGTGAAAACTGTAACCTGCACTAAGAATATACACCGTTTGTAAATGCTTTTTGTAATCTGATAAATGCATCCTGTGCTGTATTAATAATTATTATGCCGAAACCCAATTTCGAAGTTCGATTTTCAAGGGTGAAATTCTCCCTTCAGATCTGCACTGCAAAATTTGAACTGTGTTACTATTCCTTTTTTTTTTTTTTTTAATATATATATTTTTTTTACAGGAACAACCTCCAAAATTTTGCAACATAATTTAAGAAACGTCATGTAGGCCTATTATACAAATGAATGGCTGCTTGTCTTCAGTATATGTATATATATATATATATATATATATATATATATATATATACCGTATAGGATAGATGTTGCACAAGATATTTACACATTACTAGCACTGTACAAATTGAAATTTTGTGTACAGTGCATTGAGTTTCTATTGTGTGTGGAATAAACTCGTAAATGTTTGCTCGTACTGGGAGTAATAGAAGGTTCATGGTCCGCCAAATTCGAGATATTATTTGTTGGTCAAACTTAGATTGGATATTTTGTACACACCGGAGCACAATCTGTTATTCTGTTATGCAAGTGACTTTATATGTTATCATTTACGTGTATGACCGTTTTATAGAAGATTGCCAACTTTACAGTGGAAAAAGCTCCACAACAAGCCACGGCATTGTCTGTCAACGGAAGACGTCGAGCAAGAGTAAACCATTTGGAGTAGGCCTATAGTCTGTTGTCAGAAAATAACGCAAACTTTACACGTCTCTGTTCATAGTGTACACTGTACACATGACTATGGAGTCTAGCCTGTTGCACGCTGAACCAGCAACAATTCCGTGGCATCAACACTTGAGCAACATCGTTGTAAGTATCTGTTAAGTTTTCTTTATTCTCCCATTTATCATGGTTCTGCGAGATTTGTAATAGCTTGAATGTAATAGCGGAAAAATTAGTAAAACTTAATTTACAATTAGTTACGTAACTACGATTACAGCGCTTAAAATGTGGCAAACTTTAACTTCAGAGTCTAAGAAATATTTATAGACGCGTAGCTGGAGGATTACTGGAGAATAGTATTCAAAGTGTAGTTATATAAGTATTCAATTCACCGTTGATAGATGATGCAATGGCGAACCCAGGATTTTGGTTCCCTGGAAAAAGGAGGGGGGGAGGGGAGGTGAAAGGGCTAGGATTTGTGTTTGGTCCCAAGGGACGACTTCCCGAACCTGGGAATTATGAAGTAATACCAATACGCCCCATAAAGAAAGTGGGGGTTACGCGTCCCATCCTTGGGAAAATTTTAATTTCAAGGTGTAAAATGGCGCTATTTAAGCCAATTTCGTAAAGTAAGAAGGGATGGGAGGACTGGATCTAATCGACCCTCCCTACTCACGTTTTGTTGGATTATTTGGCAATTACTGTGTTATAGTTCCAAATCCTAACAGCTAAAATTGAAGAGTTGAAATTCAAAAGGGAATGAGTACCAGAATACCTCGTTTCACAATTATTATATCAAAATGGTCTATGTGCCATACCCTACGATCTTCACAAGAGAGGTAAGGCAATACCATTGTTGTTATAGGATTTCCATTAAGTTGAAATAAGTACCCTACCTAGCGATATTCAAGAGAGTGTATAAGTGCCGCCGATAATGATATTCTAAAGGAAATCAATGCCGTGTGTAATGATATTAAAAATATATTAAAAAAGGTGTGAACATTGTATTTCGATGCTGTTTCGTTTAGTTTTGAATGTCTGTATTTGTTTGATATTTTGATAGCCAACAATGTCAGCATGATATATAGCCGGGTCAAAATACCATTAGACGTAGGACTAATTCCAACAAAATGTCTGTGAACTGTTTTTGGCAGTAAAATGTGTACTGATACACAGGAAAAAAGTCTACCAAAATCTGACGACTGGAAATGGGTAATTTTCAAGATGGCCGCCATGAACCTTGAATATTGGTTAAACTCCTCTAAATTCGTTATTTTTAAACGTAGAACAATAATTTTTATATCAAAATTATGGTTTTAATGGTCAAGGAATTAATTTCCACCATCACATAATGTCTATGTCAACAAAATGGCGTCAATCCTGATGTACTGTAATCTGGGACAACTTTGTGAAACATGGTTCTTAAAAAAACAATATTTGAATGACCCTCTGTCCTTGTCAGCTTATGTATCTGTGCAGCATCAAGTAACTGTAAAACAGTCTCCTAAAATACCGAAGATGAAAAATGCCTTTAAAAAAATTACTATTTGTATTACCAAGTTACCCTTATTTGTCACGTAACTTTATGTTACCATTTCTACAAACACATGTTTTTTGTTTTATGTTTACAACCAGTAGTTGAATGATGTTAACCATGTTTTCGTCTGTTAAAGGTTTAAAACATGGGTAGTAATTCAAGACAGAGTGAGAACTGTCCTATATGCAAAGACAGCGTGTCTCATGGTGCCATAATTCAAGCTCATGAGAAAGGTGCTGATGGCATCAATGCAGCAAGTGTTCTGAGAGGTGACGGAGTTGTAGTTACTACTGGCTGTAAAGTCCATGTGCAATGTCGGAAGCGTTATTTCTGCACGCTTTCATGGGATGTGATTCAACATCGCGCATTTATGGTATTGGTAAGAAAACAGTATTTCAAATACTAATAAATGGTGATCTTGATCTTCATTCTTGTGCATCTGTATTCACTTTATCAGGCAAGAATGCTGCTGAAATAATAAGTATTGGTAGTCAAGCTATGGTTGTAATTTTTGGAGGTAACAATACAATTTCTTTGGCAGCCTTGCGTTATCAAACATGCACTTACGAAGAAAGTTATCACAGGCAATACATTTGTTCATCCAGAACGTCTTCCTCCAACTGAGTCTTCAACCAAATTCCATTGTCTGAGAGTGTACTATCAGACAATGATATGGATGAGTACAGCTAGGGAAATGAATCCTTTGAACTGGGGTTGGAAACTTCATGGCGACGAACTTTTACCCGTAATATGTGATATGAATGCTGCACCAGACAGTCTTCTGAAAATTATACACTGTAACTGTAAAACTAGCTGCAGCAATAATCGTTGCAGCTGCAGAGCAAATGGACTTCCATGCAGCTATATTCGTGGATCATGTCAAGTTAATCATTGTGACAATCATATGTCAGACGAACTAGAGGAAAGTGATGAGGACTTATAGACAAAATAGAGTGACATTTTTCATCTCGTATTGTGCTGAATTTCTTCTTGAACTCGTACACATACAACTTGGTGTTTAATATGTGTATGTTTAAAACATAATATCTAGTATTGTACCAGTATTTTTCATATTTGGCCGTCCATATTTTATTCCGTGGCCAAAATGTAATGGTGGCAATGAATTTCTTTATCATGAAAACCATAAATTTTATATTAAAATTATTGTTCTGCACTTAAAAATAACAAAGTCAATTAAGTTAAACCAATATTCAAGGTTTCCGTCAGCCATTAAAAAAAAACACTTCCAGTTGTCCGATTGTGGTAGACTTTTTTCCTGTATATCAGAACACCTTTTACTTCCAAAAACCGCTCACAGACCCTTTGTTGGAATTTGTCCTAGGTTTGGGTCTTTTTTTACCTATATTGACCCGCCTAATATTATTACTACTAAACTGTGTTGTTCCGATTAAATATGTGAATGCGTGTATTTTCTAAGTTTTTCTGCTTTTCCTCGGAAGAAGGTTTTTTTTGGCACTTAGGCCATTTTGAATTTCTACTCTTCAATTAGTAAATCGGTGATGTTATCTTACAGAAAGAAAATATTATTCTATACATGTGTGTACTTTTTGGGGGTGCTTAAACCCCTAAGCCTTTCCCACCTTTGACTGCGCCCCGTTGATGTTCAGTTTCTTTGGTGTGACCTCTTGACCCTCTAGGTTGAGACGGCTAGCAACCCGACACAAGTTGTCCCGTGAGTAATACAGAGGACCCAGCTGCAGTTGTCTCTAAAACTATCCCCTCCCTCCCTCACCTTGTACAGCTCACTCCTCTGGAAGGCCAGACGGTGGCAATAACTCAAGCTGCTCCCTCTAGTAGAGACGAGGAAAGCCCGGACTTCGCCTGGCCACAGCGAACCTAGAGGTGGATTTACAATATCCCGTCTCGCCCTTCCGTCCATCAAACCTTAGTAATATACAGCTTCGCTCACGTAGTCGACACCTTCTATCTATAACCTCTACACCTGAAAGTTGAACTATATTGAAATATTCTACGAGTGCACTGGTGTTAGCTTTGGAAGCTAATTGATAAAGTGTTTAATAAATACACAATTGTTAAATTTAACTACGATGTATATTTTCATCGGGAGCGACATAAATAAAAATTAAGCTCTAGATAAACAAAAAAATATTTTCAACATATACGCCAACTGTATGTTAAATATAACCTGTCATATAAATATTTTATGATCTGAAATAATTGAGTATAAATACATTTTTTCAAGTTTAACTGAGCAACATCTTAAATTATTTTACGGTTATTATCAATTTCTTTTCCAGTTCTTTCTCTGTCAAAGGTTGCCACCTCTGGAACAGTTTAGAACAGCAACACACGCAAGTATAGTCCTTCGCAACCTTTGAGAGTTCTATTTATAAACATTTTCTCCATCTATCTCACCAGTGATTTACTTACAAATATAATTGTGTGATTGTGATTGTATGTATGTATGTGAGTGTTTTTTATATAGTTGTTTGTTTTATTCTATAATGTTATCCTTTTTTATTATTAGTCGTCAGCTAAGCAAAATTAATATTATTAATTTTTATCTGCAATGATTTGGTTTTTAAAGTTTAGATGTGGTTGTCAAATATAGGTTTAGTGGAAGAAAAGGCAGTCTTGCTTTAACTACGCCACCAAAATTTAAGTCAAATTAAAAATATGTATATAAATGTATATATATTTATATTTATTTGTGTGACCCTACTTAGTACTAGGTTTGTAATGAGTTTGATGAAATTCAATCTACGGTCATAAATACGTAGGCCTACATATATGTACCGCAATAACATCACCATTTTTTATTTTTTATTTGCACCAGATATTTTTTTTCTTATTTTTTAGACACAAAATGTGACTAAATTTGGCTCTTATGAAATTTTTTTATCTCCCATAGTTTTCGCGTAATGGCTTGTTAAAGTCATATTATGCATATTTCCGTTTTAAGGACTGCACCAAAACCAACTGATATACCAAAATAAAAAAAATCATAGTGGATAAAGACATTGCAGGCTACCAAGTCATGCTCATAAAAATAAAGAATAAAAACTATCTCTATTAAAAAAAATTCTGAAACTGAAAATAAAAATTTAAAAAATTCAATATTTTTATTTTTAAATACAAATAACTTTTATTCTTTATATTTATGAGCATGGCATTGTAGCCTGCAATGGCTTTATCCATTGCGATTTTTTTTAGTTTGGTATATCAGTTGGTTTTAGTGTAGTCGTTAAAACGGAAACATGCAAAATATGACTTTAACAAGCCATTACGCGAAAACTATGACAGATAAAAAAATTCCTAAGAACCAAATTTAGTCACATTTTGTGTGTGAAATAAGAAAAAAATATCTGGTACAAAAAAAATTAAAAAATGGTGATGAAAATCGCGGTATATCGCACCCTTAACGTACTGTCTTATTAGTAGGTATGATAGTTTACCGCGTGACAATATGACTGTTTGCTGGCTTTCAACGTGCGTTCAGCTTATGAAAAGATTACTGGCTTTCGTTTGTACGCGAGCTGTTTGCTTATTTGTCTGAGCCGATAAGACTCCCGCTATTGTAATATTTGATGCCTGTTATTGGTCTGCAGGCAGCTACGTTGTGTCACAGACTAAATAGTAATACAGACGTGAAATGACGTGGCGGCTCGTTTGATATAGGCGAACTTGGCCGCATATTGGCTGCCCGAGGCTGTAGACTCCAGCCCCGTGTCTGTTTGGCTCCTGCATGTTACTACAGGTTTCCTATTGGCCTGGCTGCCGACTAGCAGAGCAGCTGCCTCACGCTGATTGGCAGTAGGTGTTTCCGCCATGTTGCTGGCCAGGGAAGCCATTTTGCTGGCGTGTGTGACTGAGTTCGCCTTCCTGCCGACTA
>PNEQ01083339.1:0-38558 GCA_003012365.1 Medauroidea extradentata | reverse complement strand
GTCAGACGTAGGTCACAAGAAATTACAGTGGTTCCAAGGGAATGTTGGCACAAAAAATCCTTTTCGCCGTGTACCATCATTAGAAGTACGTGAATTTCGCAGATAAATTCCACGTCAGGTTGAACACCAATTATGTTACTTCATTGTCATGTCTGTGACTTGCTGGCGGCTGTTAAGAAACTCGATTGACTACTGCAATAAGGAAATGATGCGAAGTGCTATCGCTTGCTACCTGCTTGTACGGTTATAAGCCAATAGATAATCGATTGTGGCCAGTGGGTGTACAGGACTGACAAGTCTAGGCTGCTGCCAGATGAATCCGCGAAATTGACGTACCTCTAACCATAATCTCTGCTTATAATTCGCGAAAAGGATTTTGTCTCATTTCGTCTCTGTGCCTGTCGTGCATTCCCGCAGTTCTGCTTCGTGGCCAGTGATTGGATGTTTTAAACTCTTACGAGCTTTGCGATTCTAGCGGCAAATCACAGACGTGTGTTTTTGCAGGAACGGCATTTTAATTGGCTCAGTCAAATGATATACGGCTCTTCCCACAGACACGCTGCCAATAACCACGAAACAATATTGCATATGTGTACGTAAGTCGCTGAAACATAGTGGGGCAAAATTGTTTTCGCGAAAAACAGGGGTCCGTTCTTATAAGCCAATCTGTACTGGAAGAAGAGGTGAGAGGTGACAAGGTTTTACTGCTCTTTAACAGCGAGATCTTAAGAGTGCGTGGTAGATAATTAAACGCTGAAAACATCAATTGATTTCTACGCTTTTTTCGAAGCCAATATGGATAAAATACTCAATGGCAATCCTAGATAATGGTATTTGCCAACTTTATGAGTAAATATTTATCCAGAATTACTAATTTGTTACGCGTGATCTCTTGCGCCGCATTTAAATGTACGAGGTTCCAGCGTCAGAGATTGTGCCTCAGAAGTTCGTAACACTGGAAACTATTTTGTTTAAAACGTTGGTTAAAACTATTGTCTAGGATTGCTATTGTTTAATTTCCGCAAATTGGTTTCAAGAAACCTACAGTTATAGAATAATGCTTTTAGCGTAGAATTATGCACTACGCCCTCTTAAGAGACATCGAGGGTGAAGTAAAGTGAAGGGACAAAACAACACCTATGCCAGAGCTAGGATTCTAACCCAGGACCTTTCGACTCGTAGTCAGGCACCTAATAGACTGCGCTACGAAGGTCGGCTCCTAGAAGTAAATTAGGCTAAAATGCATGTTGATATATCTCCACTCCCTAACTCGTAATTAAGGTATTTTTTTATCGCTTTCACTGCTGTGATATGTGAGGAATCGGTGGAAAGATAAGAATGAGGTAAAATGAAGGTGGCGGTAATAACCAGGGCAGTAAAAATGTGTTAAGTTTAGCGTGAATAGTCACTAGAAATGCACACATAATTAGAGGTATGGCAATTTCGCAAATACATTCCAAGTCAGGTTGAACGCCAAAAATATATACTTCGTAATCGCGTGTGTGATTTGCTGACAGCTGTTACGAAACGCATTTGACTACTGGAAGCCAGTAGTAAATAAACAAGGAAATAATTCCTAGAGCTACCGTTCGCTTGTAATGTTGTAAGCCAATGAATAATCGTCCGTATCCAGAGTGTGTACAGAACTGAGCAATCTAGGCTACTGCCAGATGAATCCGCGAAATTGACGTACCTCTACACATAATATATCGTCAGTGATGTTTTCGGTGCTGCCTTCACGCCAGTCAGTCACTTCATCTCTGTAGCTGAAACACCACGGCACACAGAGTTATTACAACAGACCTCTCAAACCCCTGCATCCATCAAACGTCATTCAATGACGCTATGCAGTAGCCAATCAGGGACCTGTAACATCTCTACCCGTACTTCCAACAGTTAAAACCTTGAGAAGCTTTTGTATTTGTAGGAATTACGTACGGAGGACTTCACAATATTGAATCAAATTTCTTTGTATTGTAATCAATTTCCAGTCGTGACACATACAATAATTAGAGACATGAACTTTTCGCGAAAAAAAATTTGCCTGACTTTGTGTCAGTGACTTGTGTGCACGTCTGCAGACTTGCTTCACGGTCAGAGATTGGATGTTTTGACATTCGTGTGTTGTGGGGTTTTACACGCAAATCACAGACGTGTGGTGTTACAGTAACCTTATTGTGATTGGTACAGTCAAATGAGAAACATCACAGTTCAAAGGCACGCTGCCAATATCTATGAAGCAGAACTGCAGACATGCACATAAGGCACTGGAACAATGTGGGGCAAAATTCTTTTCGCGAAAAGTTCATGTCTCTAACAATAATCCTTTTGATTACACGAAACTGCTGGAGGTAGACACGGGGCTTGGAGCTATCTGTGTTACTATTTAGTCTGTACCTTAAAGGTGAATTGAGTAGCGTTTATTTTCTCCTCCGGAAGTAGAGAAACTAAAAGAGAGATAGTACGGTATGTTTCTAGCGGTGAACTGGGGGTATCTCCTAGGCGGCATTAGTATTCCACGCCGCGAACACATACGCCCTCCATTTCACTGCTCACGTCTGTATGGGAGAAGTGTTTGTATAGTCCGTTCGCGCTAAACTGAGCACTTTTGAAGGCCTTCTTGTCTAGAATAACTATTATAAAGTAATATTAATTGTGACTTCAAATGTTAACTTTTGAGTAAGACATTATCTATAAACTTTGTTAGTTGTATGTGTTGATTTGTTACATTAAACTGTGACAGAAAACTATAAATAATCTCGAAAAAAAAATACTAGGGTTAAAATGCTCACTTTATCCTCAACCGTACATACATATATATACATAAGTTATATAAAACTTATATATATATATATATATATATATATATATATATATATATATATATATGTGTGTGTGTAGCGTAACATAGGCGTTAGCTGGGTGAGGGGAATATACGATCTAGGTGGGGTGAGGGGTGGACGAGGGGAAGGGACGGACAAGTTCCACAACTGAAGCGGCGGCGGAGGGGTGGACGCTGTTGCCAGATGGTGCAAATGAATAAAACGAAAATTTTGTCACTGAATAGCTAGGTATACAGAAGCGAAAAGGTGTGGCGGTGTTTTTGATGTAAGTGTAATTTACTAGGTTATCAATACGAAAGTGTTCTGTATGTTAGAATTCACTGGCCTGTGTATACTAAAGCACCGACCATTGGTTCATTAGCTGCTACTTGCTGGAACATCAACCAATGGACGAATGGATAGGACTTGGGTATTCATAGAACAGCGGATTATGTAACGCAAGTCTCTGAGTTCGCGCTTCATGTTGCGGTTGTTTCGTTTATGCACCTGTTGTTATTCTGTGTTAATTAGGACCCGGTAATTTTCGCGAAAAGATTTCTGCCCCACTTTGTTTCAGTGTCTTACGTGCACACCTGCAGCTCAACTTCATGGCTATTGACAGAGTGTTTTTGTGCAGAGTCATTATTCATTTGACTGAGCCAATCAGTACACTGATAACTGCGACACATCACGTCTGTGATTTGCGGGTTTAACCTCCACACGCTGGGTGTTATGGCATCCAATCACAGACCACAAAGCGGAGATGCAGGTGCGCACGTAAGGCACTGAAACAAAGTGATGCAAAAATATTTTCGCGAAAACTACCGGGTCCTAGTTATAATATGTTATAATTTTTTTTTGTTATAAACTTTCTATTTTAAAAAAATATATTCATCTGATGGAGTACAGTCTGCATTTGTCATGTTCGTGTATGTTTGTGCTATACCGTTAATTTTTTAAAATATTCAAACTGTACATAACTCACTGTACTGAACTTGATGCAGAAGAAACTCACTAATGGCAAATTCCCAATTACATAATTTTAATCATTCTGGTCGTACAAATTAAATTCGGGTATTACTTTATTCCTGGTTAAATTGACACAGTTTTTCTAGATTAATTTAAATTTCATAAACCGTTTATCTCAAAAAATATTTGTCATCTCTAAGGGAAAATAACGTACAGCAAATAATAAATTTGTTATGTGTTCTACACTAAGTTTACAAACGTTTTCTTCTCTCGAGTTAGAATTAACAAACACATAGTTACACATTTCCAGTCTCTCGCAGATCAAATGACTAAAGTCACGAGTATTTCGCGTATTCATCTGGCAACAGCCTATACTTCTCAGTCCTATACAAGCACTGGCTAAAGTCGAATATACATTGGCTTCTTACCGTACTAATGACTACACAGAGATGATGGGTTTATCGCGGGAAAACTTGACTGTTTGCTATATTTCAACGTACGTTCAGCTTATAAAAAAAATTACTTACTTTCGCCTGTACTTGACGCTGTTGCTCTATTTAAATGAGCCTATAAGAGTTCCGCTGTTGCAATATTTGATGTTTGTTATTGGTCTGTAGAGAGCCACGTTGCGTCAGACGTATACCATCCTATCACATATGTCACAAGAAACTACAGTGTTTTGAAAGGTATGTTGGCCCAGAACATTTTCGCGACATACCATCATCTACAGTGATGCCTATTACTTGTCTGCAGACAGCTACATTGTGTTAGTAGAAGGCCGGAGTCTTGAATGTGGCAACACTGCATCGGAGGCCTGCTGCTTGTCACTTCTTGGCCACCCTAGTCTCTGCAACGTGTATAAATTCAGCTTTAGTGGCGTGTACACGTATACAATGACTAGGGCAGCCAATGAGCGACCGGCAGCAGGCCTCCGATGCAGCGTTGCCACATTCAAGATTCTGGCCTTCTACTAAAGACGGCCATGATATCACCCAATCATACATGTCCCAAGAAACTAAAGTATTTTCAAAGGTACGTTGACACAAAAATTTTTCACGAAATACCATCATCCATACTAATGACTAGTTCAGGTTTTCATGTCATACACGCGATACAATTTACAAATGTCGGCATGACTTCCTACTAGAGTATTGTATCAGTGTTGAGTTAATGCAAGCTCTATCCAAGAGTATTATGAGACATATTATTCGCCGTAGTTTCAAAGAAAATTTAATATCAGTAACCCGAACACTATTACAGCACATTATTCAAGAACATTATTAATTTTTAAGCTAAAAACAAGTGACCAACAGTAATAAATATTCGTCAGTCGTATAAATTTTCTTTAAAGAAATATTTTTACTACAGTAAAAATATAATTTTTCTGGTCATGTTTGTTTTGTACTTTAACGACTTAAGGTAAGCTTGTTTCCATGGACACCAGAACACTTTACATTCCTGAATTAATTTGATGGCCCAGTTCAGAAAGGAAAGAACTCATCAACATAGGTGCACACGCACACACGTGATATGTGTCTATTATTATTACTTTTTTTATAACTATGGGCAACTAGACCCTGTTGGATCAAGCAAAGAACACTGACTCACTTTCGTTTTCTTTCCGATCTTATAAGAAGCTCTCATTTTTCTCCATGGATTATCTTTCTTTCCTCAGTGCAGAGTTTAAGTTTCTTTGGGACTTTGTCCTCTGACATCATCTTTTACTTTTGTATGTTGTTTCTGTAGTACTATGTGTTTCCATCTTCAATTTCTGTTGGATCTAGCTGTACATTATCTAAGACAATTTAGACTTCTGTGATTCATGGTATTGTTGACTTGACTGATTGTATGTATGTCAGGATTTTATCTATAAGTCTTGTTGGTGGTAGTCTACTGATGTGCCCATAGAATTTAAACCTTTTTCAGGTTATATATATATATATATAACCTGAAAAAGGTTATATATACATATATGAGACATCAGAAAAATTTTATATATATAACGAAAATCTTAGCAAAAATGTACGATGTCGTCGATGACATTTTATATGCAAAATGTGGCAACATAGCCTTGTACTTAGTTCCATATTGCGCTCCACATATATATTAATTATCTTACTACTACTGTTCTGGCCTGCATATTATGGGCGCAGGTTACAATCTTGAGCAGTCCAAACATGATTCTACATTTATATGACGTAACATACATAAAATAATACCTAACACCTGGACGTGGAGTACGAGAGCGAACTATCTCCGTGCAGTGTTGCCACATTGCGCGTGTAAAATGTCGTCGTACAACATTTTGCCACAAACACTTCCGTCTCCTATTTAGCCCAGGATTCGCGTTCCGTGCTTATTATGCGGTTGTTCTTTGGACATCCTGTATATATTTTCTTAAGTTCTTTCTACCCAGTTGGAAAAAATAACGTGTAAATAAATTTATTTTAATAGTATGTAACTTAATATTGTTTTACTGTAAAGAACTAAAATTTTATCACATTTCAAATATGAGAATTTAATCATAGGTATACTAGGTACATTTTAACCATCATAAAGCTGCCTATTTACTTTTATTCCTGAAAAATCACCAACTATGTTGTTTACTATATGTTTTAACGAAAGACACATATTTAATGCATTTTATTCCAAACAAAGATTTTTGAGTAGTTTCTCCGTTGAAGTGGGCCAACGTTATCATTGCCATAAACTGGCGGATAAGCATGTGAGACAAAGCAGTTTTTCCATTTAGTG
Source organism: Medauroidea extradentata (assembly GCA_003012365.1). Lineage (NCBI taxonomy): Eukaryota > Metazoa > Arthropoda > Insecta > Phasmatodea > Phasmatidae > Medauroidea > Medauroidea extradentata. Next base: position 32,013 of record PNEQ01083339.1, on the reverse strand, counting down.
ACACTTTTTCCTGACGCCTTTCCCTTACTATGTTTTCCCCTGAATTCAATACGTTTATAGGCGTACGTAAAGCAAATTGAAGCTACTATTCGTTAGATCATGTGCAGTTTGCTGTACATCTTTCTGGAGTGGTACACATGTACCTAGTGAGACTAGTTCTCTTGAACATTTACTGTTTAAGATATAATGACTAGAGGTACGTAAATTTCGCAGATACATTCCAGGTCAGGTTGAACGCCAATTATGTATACTTCATTGTCATGTCTGTGACTTGCTGGCGGCTGTTACGAATCGTGTTTGACTACTGCAAGCCAGTAGTAAATAAGGAAATAATGCGAAGTGCTATCGCTAGAGCCGCGATTTTATGGCGAAAAGATTTTTGCAGCATTTGGTTTCGATGCGTCATGTGCACACCTGCAGCTCTGGTACATCGTCTGTGGTTGGATGATTGTAGTCGCACTGGCCTTGGTAAATTATAGATAGAGACATGCAAAATTCGCGTTATCATTTGGTAGCAGACTAAACCTCACTAACCTATACATAAACTGCGATTCAATTGGCCACGAACTCTAATGTGTTGTAATTTACGTGTGTTACATCTTTACAGAAATTGGCCTCTCTACCGTGTAAGTATTCTCCGCGGCAAGTCACGACAATATCGGCCAGCGGGAGACGTCGAACAATCCTATAGTCACTTCGAGTCTAGTCAGCTGTCAGAAAATAACGCGAATTTTGCATGTCTCTAATTATAGACGTACAGACTCACAATAATCTTATTCTGATTGGTGCAGTCAAATGAGAAACGTGTCTGAGCAAAGACACGCTGCCAATAACCTTGAAACAGAACTGCCGATGTGCAAGTGAGTCAATGAAACAAAGTGGGGCAAAAATCTTTTCGCGACAAAATCGTGGCCCTAGCTATCGCTTGCTATCTGCTTGTACGGTTATAAGCCAGTAGAAAATCGATTGTGGCCTGTGGGTGTATAGGACTGACAAGTCTAGGCTGCTGCCAGACGAATTCGCGAAATTGACGTACCTCTAATAACGACCACAATCGAAGCTCTAAATATTTTCCTCCTTTTCGAAAAAGTGTTTTTTGTACATTGTTACTATTTTATTCTGGAAATATACAGCTCCAGGCGTAAACACTCGGTGCTATTAGCCGAGGATGAGTTTGTGGTGATTCGCCATTGCCTTCCTTGGTGATGGAGATGAAGGTACAAACACAACAACCAGTTATAACCCAAGGAGGTAGCTTTAATTACCACCTCCCCGGGGAATTGAACCCGGACCCTTCGCCTACAGGCAAGAAGCGACCAATGAGCCGAGCGGTGAGACTATGTATCTTTCCAACACGTACTTCACAAATTTCGGAACGTAAGTAATTCTTAACGTGTGTAGTATTCAGCGTATTCAAGTATTCGCATATAATTTTGCAGAAATTTTTTAAAAATATTATTTCGCTTATCCTAGATGGTTTTCGGAAGTAGGTCTACTTACTCTTCTGTGAACAGTTATTAAGTTAAATTTGCTACAAAGCAAACATACGATAATGTTCAATATCACCTCTGCTCGCTGAAAGGACTTGTAGACGAGTTTCCAAACTAAGATAAAGATGCTAAAATTACGGATGACGTTAACGAGTACCGCATTTCGTTAATGAACTTTATCGACGCGCTTACAATATCAGACATTTATTACCTCGAAATTATGGAGAGTTGGCAGTGGGCTTTCAAAATTTGTTTGAATTATTGAGCAATATGAGCAAAATCACAGCCGTTCCTTTGCATAACAATAACGTTTCTACTAATTTGTAGTGTTTTGCGATGTACTGTAAATGTTTTAAATGAAAAATGTAATTTAAATTTTAACATTTTTCTATGTGGCTTTAAAATTTATGTATGAAGAAATTTCCACTTAAATAACTACAATTAGAGTCCGCATTATAACACAACTGAAACATACTTTTAACATCAACATTACATTATTTCTCTATCACGCCTTGTTAAGGAATGGAAAACTCGCGAGTCAGTGACCGGGATGTTCGAATCTACTGTCCAGTGCACACTCAAGCCCCGTATTTTCGTTCGTTGTGTGTTGTTCCAAGGAGTAGCAGCGAATAGACAATTGTTCGAAGCTAGAATACATACAAGACGGTGTAGTCTAACATGTTGGAATCTCGGCGGGGTAAGTCCCCGGGTTTTCGCATGTAGGTATCTTGTCGGACGATTCCGCTGATCATCGGGTTTTCACGGGGATCTCCCGTTTCCCACGTCCCTTCATTCAGACACTGATCCAGCGTCAAAGATCCACGACGTTAAGAGACGGCCAAAATCTCTTCACTTCACTTTGTAAGTTAGCTCTAATAAACGGGAATTATTATTTAAAAAATATAAGTTCTTGACTAAGGTGACAAGATAATCTTTGTGTTTCATTGTTATTTGTGTCACGTTCCCGGAACAACCAGAAATGCTAAGAAATTGTATATTTATTTTAATAAACGAGAGATATTTTTTTCTGAATTGAAAATTATCCTAAGAATACTGGTTGGATTAAAAATTATCTCAGAATCTAATAATACTTCAAAGGAAATGTTAACAAAATTATATAACATCCAATATACATTTATAAACATCGGTGGCAATCATAGCTGAAACAGTGGCTTATAAAAAGAGAAGGTTGTTATAGAATTGCCTTTGTGGCGTAATATCTCGCCTCAGTTCTGATTGCTAAAAGTACTACAAAACCAACGTGGGGCTTAAGCGCACCTCTTTCAAATTATGGTCTTTTACTCCGAACTCTTAACGACATTTCCAGAATAATGTTTGAGGTAAGAAGGGGAAAGAAGAGTGAAAACTGATGAAAATTCTCTTTTACAGCGTCACCAATTTTCTTCTCAATGGTTCCCAGAGCGGTAAGAAAATCTTGAAAGAGGAAGTAAGTGTGGAAGAGGGACTGGAGTGTTCCCTATATTTTCCCCTTGGGCGCCGTAGCCACAAATAACAGCGACTGTCTCTGCAATGTGAGTTATGAGGACGTTTAAAATTCTCTGTCAATGTCCTGCTGAGCAGATACACAGTTCGTTCAAACAGAATAAAATTGCCCAACAACTTTGAAACTCGTTACATACTATGATCTTTGAAAGAACTGTGCAATGGGAGTGCATGACTGGATTTAGAAGCTTGGATATCCTCCATTGCGATATAGATGACTGGCAAAGAAAACTAAATTTAGTAGAAAAATACAAATAAGCAGAGTATGCTTTAGTCAACAGGATACGAATGTAATTATATGTTGTGTACGTTTCCTGTTGACTAAAGCATACTCTGCTTATTTATGTTTTCCTATATCTATCGTTAGTTACCTTTGACAGTCATCTATATCACAATGGTGTATGTCCAAGAAACTAAGTCCAGTCGTTACATACTATATGTTTAACGATAGGTAAAATCATGACCAGTTCTGTACAGTTAGTATAATGTTCTTTCACGTAGCTATCAGTTTGTGTTTGGAAATATTTTATAAACTAATTAAGTTATATGGTAAAATTTTTGAACTGCGTAGGTAAATTGGCCATTTTTTTTTCTTTCCTGAAGTATTTTTCTTTATGGACTTAACGTGTTTTGGAAATTGACAATTAATTTGAATATACTGCGAATATTATGAAAGGTAATTTTGCATACTGCTCAAGTAAAATACATTTAAAACTTTGCGAAACTATAAGTGAACAAATTTAAAGAGATAATTATTTCCGAGAATAATTAAAACTTGATGATCATTAAGTTTCAGTTAGAATCCCATTAATAATACCTAACGAGATATTGTTTTTGTGTCCCGCAAAGAAATTTTTTAAAATAATTTTTAAAAATAAGGTTTAAATTTTTTGTAAGAAATTGTCATGTAATTATTTAGCATGTGCTATTACATAGGTAACGACCGACACGGTTTGTAACAAACAACAATTTCACGTCTGAGAATATTACACAGAGAAAACCTAAACAAGGTCACACTGGTGCTGAGGCCACGAGCTTATCGCGAAAACTATTTTGACCAGTTTTTTTTACAGTGCCTTACGTGCACATATGCAGTTCTGCTTCATAGTTAGTCACTGATTGGGTGTTGCACGGTCTACCGCAATTTGCATCACCATTTTTTATATTTTTATTTGTACCAGATATTTTTCCTTATTTTAGACACAAAATGTGACTAAATTTGGCTTTTATGAAATTATTTTATCTCTCATAGTTTTCGCGTAATGGCTTGTAAAAAGTCATATTTTGCATATTTCCGTTTTAACGACTACACTAAAACCAACTGCTATACCAAACTCAAAAAAATCACAGCGGATAAAGTCCTTGCAGTCTACAATGTCGTGCTCATAAAAATAAATAATAAAAATTATTTGCATTTTTAAAAAATTAATTCATTTTTTAAATTTTTACTTTAATTTTCAGCATTTTTTGAAATATAAATAATTTTTCTTATTTATTTTATGAGCACGACATTGTATCGTTTTCAACGGTATATTGGCACAAAACATCTTCGCGACATACCAGCATCTCTATAAATTACTAATCATAATACTAGTCCGATCGGGGTCTAGGAGTTATTGGGCGCTAAGATAGCATCTTGCTTGTTTGACACATGCACCTTCGCCTATAAGTGATATGAGCTCAACTGGCGTTAATCTCTCATTAAAGGACTCAACTGTTCGATCCAGTGATTTTTGGTGAAAAGAACATTGCAACTACTTGTTTCAATTACTCTGGTTCGTGGTTATTGGCAGAATATAATAGGGCAGATGCTTGGCTCATTTGACTGTACCAACCAGAACAATATTACCGCAACACCACACGTCCGCAATTTGCTGGTTTAAACCCCGAGACTCCGAAAATTAAAAACTTCCAATCACTGACCATGAAGCAGAGGAACAGATGTACACATTAGGAGTTGAAATACATTTTTGCAGAATTATTTTCACCAAGAATCGCTGTCTCTATTAAGCGAAGACTTAACATTCATAAGGGGCTAAGTGCCAAAAGGTAAGTTTCTAGATAATGACCAAAACAGTATATTGCGACAAACAATTGAACAAGGAATTATCCAAATGCGTTCACATATTTACTATAATAGGAAAGTAGTAAATAGGAGCAATTGAACAGTTATTAATACAAAACACTTATGAACATCAATATATATTTTTTCAATGAACTAGAATACGTTGATGTTACTCCAACCGTCTAATTGTGTTGATGTACGGCGCGCATGAATATCACTAGGAGATAGCACTTTAGGTATGTCTTCCACCTAATGTTTTGGCACCTTTCTATGTACCGAACTCATTTTTGTCGAAAATAGTACTTAACCCCTTTTTAATGTTAAGTCCTCAATTGTTAAGGTGGCCGCCTGCCCAAGTCAACATACGATGAGTAGAACTTTGACAGACGTTTGTTCAAACATAACTCAACATGCGTGAGTTATGTCTGCTTGGACGTAGATAGGGAGAGGAAACTTTCGCGAGTTCTATTATGACTAGAAACCGATCAAATTCGCTGGTTCACTGAGCTGTAGGTTAGCATACAAGAATCTCTGTGAACTCAAGTAGACAACAGTTGTTCATTGGTTGCTCGCTGACACAGTGAGATGGGCCTGCAATTAGTTACATTGTCATTATTGGCGCATAGACTTCGTGTGGTCAGATAAGTCAACGGCCAATTGTGAAAGTAGCACGCACCTACTGTTGCTGGATGTCTCACAGTAAAAAAAAATTGTAATTTTAAAAAAAGGTTTTTAGGAAACCAGTTTCCAAAAACGTTTTTTGTAACACTACAAATATATTTTGTAAAATTTACAAAAATCTTGTAAATTTACAAATGTCTTTGTATATTTACAAACATTTATGTAAATCTACAAACAAATGTTGTATATTTTCAGCTAATATCTCGTTCATTTTACAATAATTGCTTGTAGTGTTACGAAACATTTTTTTTTGGATATAGTGTCCAAAATTTTTTTTGTGAAAGTCCGAAATATTTTGTAAAATGTGAAAGTTTTTTTTGTTTCAATTCGAAAAATATGCTCATTAGCATTATTTTACTCGTTCCCAAAGTTGTTTACGATATTTATAACCACTTTGAAAGGTTTCTGACATCTTACTTTTATTATCTGACTGATAATGTTCTGTTATTACGTTACAAGAATTTCCTTGTAAATCTAAATTTTTTTTTTACTGTGTAGTCTGTACCTAAAAGAAAACGCGAATTTTTCAGGTTCCTCGTGGTAGGGTTGCAACTGACTGTATCATAGAGGCGATGTATCTGCTTAAGGATGTTCACGTAGCAAAACTTAATAATTTTATATTTGCTTGACATATTGTTAGTTTTATAGACGTTACTTGTGACTACATTTTCCACTTGTATAAATTTTTTAGCTCACATAGTTTTCCCATAGCGGCATGCCAAAGTCAGAATTTTCAAGTTACAGGAACATAGGTTTAACAAAAACCAAGTGACTTGCTCGAATGAAATAATTTACACTGAAATTAGTTATATTGGGCTATATGCTAAAAGATTAAAAAAAAAAAAAAACATAACAAAGACATTTTGTCTTTTTGAAAAATTGCCATAAATGAGGTAAATTTTCGTCATGTTCGGATTATTTTAAACCGTACAAAGGAATTACATTCTGCGTTTTGAATATTTTAGCATAGTGCCCACTATATCTACTTTGAGTGTAAATTATTTCATCCGAGTAAGTCACATGGTTTTTGTTGTATCTATGTTCCTGTAACTTGCAAATTCTGACTTTGGCATGCCGCTATGGGAAAACTATGAAAGTTAAAAAATTTCTACAAGTGTAAATTGTAGTCACAAGTAACGTCTATAAAACTAACACTATGCCAAGCGAATATACAATTTTGAATTTTTGCCACTTAAACGCCCTTAAGGGCATGGGCCCGAGTTTCTTCGCATTCAACGACAATTAATTTTTTAAAACATAAATGGGAGCCGATATCGCAAAATCGCTTCGTAACTTTGTTATGGCTGATTTAAACTGCATACTATAATTTTGTCGAGTCAGAAGAGTGCAAAATAGTTGCTAATTAGTTAATTAAAGAAATTTCATTATAATTGATAAATTAGCTATACTCAACATACGGTTTGTTTCGAAAAATTACATTGCATAGTAAAACCTATTTGCAAAAAAAGTTACGAAGCAATTTTATGATATCGACTCTCGTATGGATTTTAAAAAAATAATTCTCTCGTAAGCCGAGAAACTCGGACCCAAGGCCTTAAGGACTGCTTGTTGGTTCATCTGCTTGAGCATACAGGTTATGATGATGTGTGTTGACAGACGTTAAAATACTGCCACGCAGGTTACCAACTTAACAGGGTATGATATACAGGACTAGGAATATTTCGCGAGGTCAACGACCAACATGCTAGAATCCATTATCCTGTGTATACTGAAGCCCTACCATTTGTCTATTACCTGCTACTCATTCAGACAGCAGACAATAGACGGGGCTTGAGTGTGCATAGGACATGGGATTCTAGAATGCAGGTAATTGAACTCGTGAATTTTTTCCAGCCCTAATGAAAAAAAATCCTCTGGTAAAATTATCAGTTTAAATTTTACTGTTCTCTAAGCGAATTTGTTTGCCAACTTTCCGCGGACAAAAAATTTTTCTACGGTAATGTTTATCTGAAGAACAATCCCTGACACTCGAATCTCCTACATTTTATTTCAGCGAAACAGATCACGCTTAACAATTGCATTATTATGGTTGAGCGTTTGCTCATAAAGTTGGTAGATACCATTATCTACAATCGCTGTTTTGTAGTTTTTCCTAGGTGACTCTCGGAAACACGTATATATCAATAGGATAGTGTATTTGTGTACCTCACACTGACAAGGGCGAGATTGCAGCACTAGGAAGCTGCCGAGTATTATCGAAGGAGCCGGCATCGCACAGGTTGGAGGGCTTCAGCTGAAGGATGGCCGCACAGTCTGCACAGCTAAGCCGATTACCTTGTCCCCAATCTCCCTTGCGAACTGCGAGAGGGAATTAAATGGGGCGCCGATGTTCGTTTTTACCTCTCGCCGAGTTAAGTCTCGTTAATATGAGATGGGGGAACCCGTTGCTTATACATTGTGCCTCCTTCATTTTACAGATGTTGGTAACATTCTCTTGCCACTAGCAGAAGGCGCTAGTAAATGTTCAGAACAAATACGTCTCTATTTGTTTTAAGTTCTCATTTTGCAGTAGATTTTTGTAATAGTTAGTGGTATATGTAAAATTATGTATTACGTGTTTTCCTTAAGGGGGGTGTTAAGACAATTTTATTGTGTTTTCACTTTTTGAGCCAACACATTTAATTAAGTTGTATTATCACCTTTTCCTCTTCGACAAAGCATAGGATATATACTTAGTAAACTGCATGACATAAAAAAATAATGGAATCTTTCATTAATTTGTTATGCAGAATCATTGCAAGGGAATTAATTAAAGTTAACCTAAAGTTCTCTTGCAATTATTCTGCATGACAAATTAATGAAAGATTCAATTATTTTTTTATGTCATTCAGTTTACCAAGAATATATCCGATGCTTTGTCGAAGAAAAAATTGTGATAATACCATTAGAATAACTGAAAGTACAATAAAATTATCTAACACTCCTCTTTAAACTGACATATATTTGACTGGATTTACTTGCTTGGACATACTCCATTGCGAAATAAATGACTGTCAAAAGAAAAGTAAAGATAAGACAAGAAAACATAAATAAGCAGAGTACGCTTTAGTCGTCAGGATACATACACAACATGAAATTCCAAAACTGGAATCTGGTCAGATGGTTTTTCCAGTATCCTCATCAGTAGCACTCGTGTTCCTGAACCCTGTGTGTCTACCTGATGACGGGAACAAATTCCAGTTCCCGAAACGTCGTTAATAGGCCTACAGACTGTTTGGAAAACTACTGTGTTTTGTTTCGTCTCATCGTTTGCGTCGCATGTCAACTTAGCTTTCTTTTTATATTTTTCTTATTTTTTTATGTTATGTTTTGTTCCTTGTATTATCTGACCAGATTCCAGTTTTGGAATTTCATGTTGTGTATGTATCCTGATGACTAAATCATACTCTGCTTAGTTATGTTTTCTTGTCTTATCTTTAGTTTTCTTTTGACAGTCATCTATATCACAATGGAGTATGCCCAAGGAAATAAATCCAGTCATGCACTCCCATTGCACAGTTCTTTCAAAGATCATAACATATATTTGTTTGTATTTTCATACGTGACGCACCTAGAGATATACAAAATTTCGTTATTTTTGGTGTTACACAATACTTCACTTATCTGTAAATACTCTGGCACAACCTGCGATTTCATTCTCACAAGTCTTTATGTGATATCGTTTATGTATCTGACTACTTTACATGATATTGTTCACTCCGTCGAAGAACTTCCATTATCGGAGACTGCAATGTCTACAGAAATATCGAGAAGAAATGAGACAGTAATGCGAATACAACCAAGAAGCCTCAAACCTTCGACACAAACATGTTTTCAGCCAAGGTAGAGGGGATAACACACACAGCTAGTTCACAAATATTTGATGGGTTAATGTGATGTCATTCACTAATTGAGCAGAAATAATATCCTTCCTGTTCATGGAGAATAACTACTTGCAAAGCCAAATCCAGCATGCTTGTAGAGTACACACTTGTTAAGGAATCTAATTTAATATGAAATGCAACAATTTAATCTAAGTATCACTCAATTGGTATATACTGTACTGTCTACCTCCAATCAATGATTTTTGATACACCACACTACATTCTTTTCTGTCCTAATGTCCCTAGAAGTTTTGAGTAGCAAACATTTGTTATTTCTGTATATGAAGTGATATTTCTCGGCGTTTCATTACATGCGATATGATTAAATAAACTGATATAAACATAGATAAAGGACGGGTGTATTGCGAAGGCAGTCATTTTCCATACTTTTATTATCTTTATTTGATATATTATCTGCATATTTGTCATATAAATACCCATTTGAGTTTGACGGAAACACTTCTGGAAACCATGTGGAAAACAGCGAAGCTGTAGATGTATTTCCTTCGATGTGTTTTGTCAGGATTTTCGTTAACTTGTGTTGATACATGAAAAATTTCCATTAAACTGTAGTTTTCTTATAAGGCTTGAACGAAACCATTTGCATAACATTTATGTTTAGTACCATGGGCTATTGGTAGAGACACTGGAAAATCGCAAAAAAAGTTTAAAATGGTCTCCAATAAACTGTATTATATTAACCGTGATACGTGTGAACAGTTTTGTGACAAATCACACACGCTGTGTGTCCAAGCTGTGCAGTTCTAACTGGGCCTGTTGTAGAGAGAAAAAATGCTGCAAATCAACGATAGCCAATGTCGATACAAAACATTCAGTGTTATATACATCACATTGGAGCCTAGCAAACAGTAAACTATTCCCGCGATTTTCCAGTGTCTCTATATATTGATGAACAGAAATTTTGCACCCGCTTTCTCTTTAACAGCACATCTACGGATTTACGCCATTGATACTGGCAGTGTGCCTTTGTGCAATTGTATAGACTGTACAAGTGAGAACAAGGTAACTGCAACACAACACGTCTGTAATATGCGGTTAGAATCTCAAGGTCGTGAGAGGTGAAGTATTCGAATAACTGGCCATTATGCAGAGTTGTAGATTTGCACGTTAAGTACTGAAGCAAGTTGTCACAACAATATTTTATACAAAAATTACTGGCTGTAGCAAAACACTGATTACGGGAGAGTTTCATACAGACGAGAAATTAGACTACTGTGAATAATTAACCCCACTTTGTACAGTACCAGTAATTGTGTACGATTCCCATGCGACATGTGTCCTAAACGATACCCGGCGAATTAAGAGGTTAATTGTGTCATATGCGTTGGTTGTCAAAATCCGTCTTTTAACGTTATCAAAGTTTACTTAGAGAAAAAAAACATGTATGAGGCATTATTACAAGCGTGTAGGTACAATTTTCCTGAATTTTTCACACTTAAAACACTCAGGAAAAACTACGTGTTTCTTCCTTCAGCCGCACGGTTTGTTTACTTCGTACTCATATTTCAAAAAATTCGCCACGGCCAAGGTAAACCTCTAAAAAAAAACGGGTGTTTTCAGGATGCCACCTCCGTATCTTTTTTTTCCTCTCTCCTGTCCGGCTGTTTTTATCCTTGCTCCAGCCGCCAGGTCGCACACACGTGCTCATCCCCTACAAGTCAGGGTGGGGGGTGGGGGGGATGGTGCCGGGGGCACATCTTTCAACCCCCTGCCGTGCGCGGATAATTATTGCCAGAGTCCTGCCCCTGCGAGTCAGGCAGCCCGTCCGGCGGCCCTGATAATCCCTGGGTCGTACCGGCGCCTGAATTATAGGCCGCCAGCGCCGAGCATTCACCGTCGGCCGGGAGTGGTTCGGTTGGCTGTGCCGAGGGTTGGTGGGGAGAGAGGGGAGGTAGGGGTGGGGGTCTCTACCCGGTTACCCCGGACACAAAGAGACCAGAATGGACGAGTTAACACATTTTACCCCGACCCTGCACCTGCCTTTCATTAACTGCCCCGGTCTGCACTCTTGCACGCGAGAAAGAGAGAAGACTAGAAGGAGGGGTTGTTTCGCACCCTTGTTCCGCCGTTCCTCACAAGCGGGGACGAATTTTACAAGGGGATCACCCTCCCCGTTTTCCTCCGCCAGGCCAACAATTTGTACGTAAATAATTCCGTAATTAACGGCTTGCGCGCAATTCCGCCCCCCCCCCCTCCGTGCAGTCGGCGTCAAATGTGAAACAAGCGCGGCCCCTGGGCTCGTTTTAATGGCCGTGGTTCCCGGGCAAGCGAGAGTGACCTTTAACCCCTTGATGCATGGTACCAAGTGTACAAGTTCACGCAACCCATGCTTCGAAACAGAAAACTAAAGGGTAGTTCTCTACAAGGTCAGAAATTGCACAATAGCCGGAAAGTTTGTAGCTAAGTTCAGTGCATATCGTAATCTTATTTTCACACACATCCGGTTAGTACACTTTGAAGTACGACTTTCTGAAAAGGCCGTTTTTAGCCATGTTTGAGGGCTTAGAAACAATTTGTTAAATAATAACAGTGTCTTAACAATGAGGTTAAGACCTTATCTGAAGTGTGTGTTCTTTTCTTACGTTGGCACAATGGGCGCACGAGGAATTGTTTCGTATATAAAACATGTTTACGAACACACTGCAACGTATTTGTAGCGTGAGTTAGGCGGTCACCTTAAGAGGCCGTTCCAGTGTACCGGGCGCATATATGCAACCCGCATTAACCCCGTATAAATCAAGACTAATATTACTATCGCTATGGCAGTAAGAGTATTACACATATCAACATAATCTCCGCACTTTATCCAAGACACAGCCGTTTTTATCTTCGCTGCGTTCTGCAAAATTAAGTATAACAAACGATTACATTATCAACGTGAAAATGAGAACGATTGTGTCTTTGATAAACGCGAAGATAATGTTCATATGAATAATACTATTATTGCTACAGCGAGAGTAAAATTATCTTTGATTTATAAGGGTTTAATGCGGGTTGCCTAAACGCGCCTTGGGCACTGGAACGGCCTCTTCAGAGTGCGTGATAGTTTTAATAAACGCTGAAAACATCACATTATTTTTACGCTTATTTCGAAGACAATATGGATAAAATACTTAATGACAATCCTTGATACTGGTATTTTCTAACTTTATGAATAAATATTTATCCATAATTACTAATTCGTTACGCGCGATCTCTTGTGCCACAGTTAAATGTAGGAGGTTCCGGCGTCAGAGATTGTACCTCGGAAGTTCGTAACACTGGAAACAATTTTGTTTAAAACGTTGGCTGAAACTATTGTCTAGGATTGCTATTGTTTAATTTTCGCAAATTGGTTTCAAAAAACCTACAGTTATAGATTATTGTTTTTTGCGTTTAATTATGTACCACTTGAATTATGTACCATATTTTCCAATTGCAGAAATGTTTTAGCTCTCATAGTTTTCCCACAGCGGCATGTCAAAGTCAGAATTTGCAAGTTACAGGAACATATGTATAACAAAAACCAAGTGACTTACTCGAATGAAATAATTTACACTGAAATTAGACATAATGGGTACTATGCTAAAAGTTTTAAAAACACACAACGAAGTAATTTTGTCTTTTTTAAAAATTGCCATAAATGAGGTACATTTTCGTCATTTGCGGATTTTTAAAAAAAAAAGTACAAAGGCATTCCACTCTGTGTTTTTTGATCTTTTAGCATATTGCCCATTATATCTAATTCCAGTGTAAATTATTTAATTCGAGTAAGTCACATAGTTTTTCTTATACATATGTTCCTGTAACTTGCAAATTCTGACTTTGACTCGCCGCTGTGGGAAAACTGTGTGAGGTAAAAAATTTCTGCAATTGGAAAATATAGTCACAAGTAACGTCTATAAAAGTAACGCTATGTCAAGCAAATATAAATTTTTGAATTTTTGCTACGTGAACCCTCTTAAGGCCACGGATTAATATTTATACTATTTTTAGTAAGTTTTATTTTTTAAATCCTGAAAGGGGGCAGAAATCGCAAAATCGTTACATATATATGTTGCAAACTTTATTTACTATGTAGCCTAATTTTTTCAAAGATAAGTTTTAATCATTTTGGTTAATTATTATATTTAGAATAGTTTAACCAAGTTGATAACTAGCAAAAATCATATAAACATATGTTTTGAAATATTAGGCCATATCAAACAATTGCCAACATTGATGTGTAACGGTTTTGCACTGAAATAAGAGTATAGTTGTAGGTACCATACTTCTGTTAAAACAGAGACAACAAAGCAGTTCGGTTGTTGGTACAACTCTGGACAGTTCCTTCAATAATCTGATCTGTAGAAGAAACAAAGAGCCTTGTTACTTTTATACATCAGATGTTAACTACTACAGAACAGATTGTTGAAGGAACTGTTCAGAGTAGTACCCACAACCAAACTGTTTTGTTGTCCTTATTTTAGCAGAAATATGGTGTCTACAACTATACTTTTTTTTAGTGTGCGATATCTCTTTCAAGATTTAAAAAACTAAACTGGCAAAACATCATAAATAAGAATTCGTGGCTTTACGTGCTGACAAAAATCTCCTCACTTCACTTCGGTAGAGAAAACATTTGCGATCTCAGCGACTGGCATGTTAGTGATGGACCAGGTCTGCTAGCGCAAGTAGTGAGCAGCGCAGATGTTCGTGACGTCACTGGGAGACGACGCAGCGGAAAATTTATTCGTCCTGTACAGCGGCCCCCGCCAGGCATCTTCCTCCTTTCACTTCACTTTCTTTGCGATGAAAAAATGAATTTTAAATGAGATGAGGCTCCATGGTTTCTGAAGAACTGGGGGAGGGGGGGGGAGGCGAGGATGGGATCAGTCGTGCTCTATCTGCGAGAAATTTCAAACTCGTGGGCCTGAGGGACGCTTCTAACCGTAGGAAAGAGCGTGTTCTGCTTGTGAACCTGTTTCATAATGCACATCTTGCAGCGGAGGTGTGAGCCCTGACTCCGCCATAGTAAACAACGAGAAAAATAAACTGAAAGAATCATAAAATGCTGAATTGTCTTCGACTTTATCAGGCGCGGGAGTGATGTTAATATTTCTTAAAATAGTTTCGTTATTTCAATACAAAATATTTAGAGATGATTAGGGAAGGGATAATTAGAGAGTTCAATGTCCAATGTGTTAGAATCCACTGTTTTAAGCATACTCGTGCCCGTTCATTCGTTCAATGTCTGCTGTTCCACTGAGTAGCAGATAAAGGACAAATGGCCGGGGCTTGTGTATAAATAGGACAATTGATTCTGACACACATGTCGTTGAACTCGCGAAATATTCCTCTCCTTAGAGAAGATGGTTTATCGCCGGAAAACCTGACTGTTTGATAGGTTTCAGCACACGTTCAGCTTACCAGAATATTACTGGCTTTCACTTGTACGCGCAGCTGTTACCCTATTTGACTGAACCTATGAGATTCCCGCTATTGTAGTATTTGATACCTTTTACTGGTTTGCAGACAGTTTTGACATCAGCCAATCATACATGTTGCAAAATTCTACAGCGTTTTCAAACATTTCCGCGATATACCATCATTAGAGACACTAGAAAATCGCGAAAATGTGTAAGATAGTCTCCAATAAACTATATCATATTAACCGTAACACGTGTGAAGAGTTTCGGGACAAATCACACACGCTGTTTGTTCAAGCTGTACAGTTATAACTGGGTTTGTTGAAGAGAGAAACAGTACTTCAAATAAACCATAGCCAATGTCGATACGAAACATTCAGTGTTACATACAGCATGTTGGAGTCTAGCAAACAGTCAACTATTCCCGCTATTTTCCAGTGTCTCTAACCATCAGCTCTAAAAATAATGGTGAACGGACGATTGACGGATGACTGACGTTCAATGGTTAGTAAATGGATGGAATATAAATGAAACAATTTTTTTAATTCCAAACTCATAACTAAGCCACATTTGCACATGTTGTCATCTCTGCTGCGTTGTTATTGGTAACGTGCATTTGTTCAGACACTTCTCTTGTTAGACTGCACCAATCAGAATACGTTTACTGTGACACCACGTCGCTGATTTGCCAGTAGAACACGCAACACAAGTGAGAGTGTAAATATTCAGTCACTGACCATATAGTAAGTTTATAGGTCGTGAAAGCGATGCGAAGAGTGAATAAGTCCAGGTCCGGTAAACAATATTTTTAATTTGAAATGTTAATCACGGGAATGATTCTGGTCATAAAGGTTTAAAAAATAATATTTAATACATAAATAGTATACCACGTTTTTGAAACGGACAAATAAAGTACACAAATTCTCATATGAAAATACTTGTAATATTAAATCGAAAAATGTACGGCTCTTGCAATAGTTAATTGGAGCACGTATAGTTCACCTAAGTTACTATAGGTCGTTTGTGATAAAGTGAGGACTAAAATTTTAACCTATAAAAATATCACTAGCCATTACTGCATACAATTCAGCATTAACTATAGTCACATTACTGCTTGTAAGGTTGGCAACGAAATTACTCAATATAGTTCCGTGTATATTCCTATTTAAATTCAACAATACTGACACAAAATAAACCGAAATAGACGTAATTGTATTCTATATAATTAACAATTTCTTTTTATCAAACTATATCGATTCAACTGTCTGCACATTATATTTAACACGCGCAAACATCAAGTGACGTGTCCAGAGAATATAGATATTTCGCGGCGTCAGCCGTTGTGCGCGGATGGATACGAACTTACTGAAAATAGAACTTCAGCAAGGCTTTTTTGAGTGCTCACTTTATCCTGAATTGCCTATAACAATTTTATGCACTGCAAATTATATTAACTGTTTAAGATTTCTCAACGCCAGCTAATATCTTCACTCTATTGCATGTGGACCACGTTTTTAGTTTTAATCTTGCAAGTTTTTCGAAGAAGACATTTTTCGGTGCCTTTTAGGCAGTTTATAAACGTGGTTTATTAAAAAATTATTTTAAATTATATTAAGTTTTTTTAGTCGCGTTTGAAATTTTACAATCATGTGATTTAAAAACGCAATATTAAAAAAATATATTTTATTTTGCAAATAATTTTATTCCACCAATTTTTTCTAGAATATAGCACTGTAATCCTTTTCTGAGCTGTGTTTACAGCTTCAAGAGCCTAGCTCATCGGTAGGAACCCCTAATTTTCGCGAAAATAATTTTGTCCCACTTTGTTTCTGTGACTTACGTGCACATCTGCAGTTCTGCTTCATAGTCAGTGATTGGACGTCTTAGCTCTGGCGTGTCTTGGGGTTTTACTGGCCAATCACAGATTTGTGAAGTTGTAGTAATGTTATTGTGATTCGCAAAGTCAAATGAGAGACATGCTTCACAAAAACACGCTGCCAATAACCATTAGAAAGAAGTTGTATTGTAAAAAAATGTTTAATAAATAATTATTTTAAAACTTTTCTTCTAGTGTTGCATTGTCATCCAGTATCAGATCACTAGTTCATCGGGAAGTTAGATTAAAATGAACAGACACACAGACAAGAAAACAAGAAATAAAACCGTTTATAATGTAAAATCACGTATAAATAAATGTTTCTTTGTTACGAACTTCTCATTGTCTCCGATCAGTCAAACAAACAGGTGGGAAAGCGAGTTAATAAAACCGTGTTAAAAAAATACTCGCGCCTGTATCAGAAAGCACGCGAGAGGGATAAACCGTATTCATCGTCTGTCAAATAAGCTTGTGCCATGGTCTTTCATTTATTTCAAACAATTGAAAATAACTCAAATACTTTATAACCAAACGCTTTGAAAAAAATTTGAGACTGTGTATAGTCATACGATACACAATTTTGCCAGAGTGTTTTTTTTTAATAATGTACCGTTTGGTAGCAAAAAATTATTTTGTTTTATTTTGTCTTATTTTCACAATGAAATGTGTGATATTTCTATAAACCTGTTTGGTGTATTGCAGCAGAAAAATTCAGATACAAACGATGATTAGAGATGGTGGTTTATCGCGGGAAAACTTGACTTTTTGCTATGTTTCAACGTAGGTTCAGCATTTCGGAAACTTTGTTTGTTCTACTAGCTACTGTATGTACGTATAACGGTTACCCTATTTGACAAAACCATTGAGAATTCTGCTAGTGTGTTATTTCACGAATGTGATTCGTCTATAGACAACTATGTCGTGTCGGGCAGTCAACAGTCAATCATGTATGATGCAAGAAACTGCAGTGTTTTGAAGACTATGTTGGCTTAAGAAATTTTCGCGGTAAAACACCATCTCTAACGATGATATATAAGTGTTAAAACTGTATGAATGAATTTGTGATGTATGTATTAATTCGAGTTAAAAGTATATATTTTCGAAACCACAGCAAAACTAAAGAACGAGGCGTTAAACAGTTTTACTCCCTCCTCTTCCCCCACTCCTCCCCCTTGAAGGTTTCCCGAAGTGCAGAACTGTTTTTCACAGAGGCGCGCTCGTGATTAAAGCGCGCACTGTAGCAGGCTCGACGTGTCGACCGTTATCAGCGTTTCATTGTAACTGGGAGGAAATTGTATTGTCAGCCCCACACAGCCCGCAGGCGACAAAGAGTTCACATGACCCGCCCCGTCTACCCAGCGAACACCAAGCCCCAAGGAGGAGGGAGAAAAAAAACGAATTTACACACAACCCCGTGGCGTCTACGGACTCACAAAAATAAAACTAACATAGAATTTACCAGGTTACAATATTTATGTTATTTTTGAACGATTCTTGCAATGAGTGAAAGTTACTAAGCAAGGAAGTATTTTCGACAGACACGTTCTGTGACACCATTTACTGCAGTGGCGTTTGTCCAAAATACATTTTTGTTTACTAGACACTTTACACTCTTGAAAACTTTGGCCAGTACTGTATTAGGGCTAGGAAAAATTCGCGAGTTCAATGACCTGCATGATAGACTCCAATGTCCTATGCATACACAAGCCCCGTCTATTTGTTCATTGTCTGCTGTCTGAATGAGTAGCAGGTAATCGACAAATGGTAGGGCTTCAGTACACACAGGATAATGGATTCTAGCATGTTGGTCGTTGAACTCGCGAAATATTCCTAGCCGTATGTATAACAACTGATATTTGGTTAATAGAATTTTGCACCAAATGAATGCCTTACGATGACATTTGCAGTTCTGCTGCATTGTTATTGATAAAGCCACGATTTTATGGTGAAAAGATTTTTGCACCATTTGGTATCCAAGCCTTATGTTCACATCCGCAACTCTGTTTCGTGGTCAGTGATTGGACGTTTTAACTGTCACACGTCTTGAGGTTCTACTGACAAATCACATACGTATTACGTCATTGTTATTGGTGCAGTCAAATGAGGGACATGTCTGAGCAAAGACACGCTGCCAATATCCGTGAAGCAGAGCTGCAGATGTGCACGCGAGACACTGAAAATAAATGTTGCAAAAATGTTTTCGCGACAAAATTGTGACTCTAGTTATTGACAGCGTGTACTTAAGAAGGGTCCCTATTGCACCATTTCAGGGTATTTAGTTACTCTAATTCCTCAAAGAATAACATAACAACGACAGTTACAATTTTAAGCAAAGATAAAAGCCGTACCTCTGTTACGTACCAGAATTAATAATGACCCAGTCAAATAGGGACTCGCCAGTAACTGAACAGAAGCGTCAGAAATCAATACATTACATTGATAACTAGCAGTCGACTTTTTGCCCTCGATACATTATCATACTTAACGCTCGGTTTCAGTCGCAATTTGATTTGTATTATTATTTTTCGCTTTTTTTAGAATTCTGAGCAGAAAAATGTTAAATCGGCGACTGTACCCCAACTTCTACTTACCTTGAACTACAGTACAAGCACGGCGATAGAGCTAGTAATGTATAATCAGGTCGCAATTTGTCGGGTAAATTACGAATATAAAAAAATTTGTCACACACATTGCGGCGTAATTATATGTTAACAGCTAAATCGCAAGGTCTCTACTGTATCGAAATGTAAATATAATTTGAGGTGTAATCACATTCCTTCTTAGAAATCCAAAAAAGCGAAAAATAGTACAATTCAATATGGCACCTGAAACTGAGCCTTAAGCATTATAGGTACGCCAACTTTGATTAAACACCATGAACGTATAATTCACTGACATGTAATGATTATTTGATATCTACCATAACTAGAGACGATGGTTATCGCTGGAAATGTTAACTGTTTGCTGGGTTTCAACGCATGTTCAGCTTACCAGAAGATTACAGGCTTTCGCTTGTACGTGGAGCTGTTGCCCTATTTGACTGAGCTAATAATAATCCCGCTATTGTAATACTTGATACCTATTATTGGTCTTCATAAAGCTACGAAGTGTCAGAAGTGTATCACCAAATCATACCTGTTGCGAGAAACTACATCTATGATCTTTGAAAGAACTGTACAATGGGAGTGCATGACTGGATTTAGTTTCTTGGACATTGCAAATTAATGACTGTCAATGAAAACTAAACAAACAATATAAAACCATAAATAAGCAGAGTATGATTTAGTCAGCAAGATACATGCACAACGTGAAATTCCAAAATGGAATCGGGTCAAATAAAAACTAGGAACAAACAGATAACAATATAATAACAAATAAACACTGTCTGTCTGGAAAACTACTGTGTTTTGTTTCGTCTATTCGTTGTGTCGTTTTGACTTTTCTGTTTGTGTTTGATATCTGTTGTCGTTTGTTTCGCCTCTTCGTTGTGTCGTTTTGTTGATTTTCTGTTCGTGTCTGATATCTACTGTGTATTTGTTTCGTCTCATCGTTGTTCCGCATGTTACGTGTTTTTTTTTTTAATTTTGATTTTTATTTGTTATTATTTTATTATCTGTTTGTCCTTGGTTTTATTTGACCCGATTTCATTTTGGAATTTCACGTTGTGTATGTATCTTGCTGACTAAAGCATACTCTGCTTATTTAAGGTTTTCTATTGTTTGTTTAGTTTTCGTTGACAGTATTCATTAGCAATGGAGTACGTCCAAGAAACTGAATCCAGACAGAAACTACAGTGTTTTCAAGAGTATGTTGTCACTAAAAATTTTCGCGGTATTCCATCACCTCTACTCACGACATGTCTTCGACTACTGCAAACCAGTAGTAGATAAAGAAATGATTCGTAAGGCTACCGCCCGCTACCAGATTGTACAGTTAGAAGCCAATGGACAATTGAGTGTGGTTAGTGCATGTATAGGACTGAGAAATATAAGCTGCTACTAAATGAATCCACGAAACTGACGCACCGCTACTAAATATAGCAATACATAATTTACTACAGACCTTAATACGTATCATAATTTGTGTTCCTCTATAACAGGTTCTTTATGTAATATCAAGTGTAGTATGTTTTTCACGCTCCACCACTGAGGACGATCTGTACCTGCGCATTAGAGATTCAGAAGTAATGGGGCTACAAGGTTAACCAGCGCGCATCTAATGCCGCATCGCCTCAACGAGTCAAGCGCTGAACTAGCGTGCTAGATTCTCGCCGACCCATTTGTATTATGAATAAGGGAATTTTTTGTGAAGATAGTATTGCTACACTTGGTTTCAGTGTCTTTACGTGCACACCTGTAGCTCAACTTCATGATTATTGACAGAATGTTTTCGTGCAGAGTCGTTATTCATTTGACTGTGCCAATCAGTACATGGATAACTGCCACACATCACGTCTGTGATTTGCGGGTTTAAGGGCACGGAATACTGCAATTTTCATAAAGAGTTTTTAATTTTTTATTTGTACCAGATTTGTTTTCTTATTTTAGACACAAAACGTGACTGAATTTGGCTCTTATGAAATTTTTTTATCTCTCATAGTTTTCGCGTAATGGCTTGTTAAAGTCATATTTTGCGTGTTTCCGTTTTACGGGCTACACTAAAACCAACTGATATACCAATCTAAAAAAAAAAAAAAAAAGAATCACAGTGGATAAAGATATTGCAGGTTACAATATTATGCTCATAAGAATATAAATTATTTGTATTGAAAAAAAATATGCTGAAAGTGAAAATAAAAATTTCAAAAATTCAATATATGTATATATTTTTTAATACATATAATTTTTTTTCTTTACATTTATGAGCAAGACATTGAAGCCTGCAAAGTCTTTATCCACTGTGATTTTTTTAAGTTTGGTATATCAGTTGGTTTTAGTGTAGTCCTTAAAACGGAAACTTGCAAAATATGACTTTAACAAGCCATTACGCGAAAACTATGAGAGATAAAAAAATTTCATAAGAGCCAAATCTAGTCACTTTTTGTGCCTAAAATAAGAAAAAAAATATCTGGTACAAATAAAAGTAAAAAAAAAAATGGTGATGAAAATTGCGGTCGACTGCACCCTTAACCTCCAGACGCTGTATGCTAAGGAATCCAATCACTGACCACAAAGCAGAGCTGCAGGTGCGCACGTAAGACACTGAAACAAAGTGTTGCAAAAATCTTTTCGCGAAATTTCCAGTCTCCTGTTATGAGACTTTAAGCGATGACTAGATCCGCGATTTTGTGGTGAAAATATTTCTGACCCATTTGGTTTCAATATCTTAGTGAACATCTGCAGCTTTGCTTCGCGTTCTATGATTGGATAGTTTAACTCTGACTCGTCTTGGGGTTCTACTGACAAATCACAGTCGTAAAGTGTCAAAAGAACCTCATTATTGTTGGTGCAGTCAAATAGGAGACGTGCCTGAACGAGGACATGCTGCCAGTAACCATAAATCAGAGGTGTCGACTTGCACGTTAGGGATTGAAGCAAAATGTTGCAAAAAAATTTGCGCGACAAAATCTTGGCACTAGCGATGACCATACAAATTTATTGGTGGAAAGCCCGTAGCATAGTTCAGTGCACCATATATCGGAGTTTCACAAGCATCCTGTTAGTAAATTTGGAGTACGGCAGTATGAAACGGCTGTTTTATGCTTTGTTGGAGGACTTCGATGCACTAATTTTGATCAACATGGTGTCATAACAGTGATATTCCGTCTTTATTTAAAACTTTTTAGTTTTGTACATTGTCACAACGGATCCATGTGGAACAGTTTAGTAAAACAATAATATATTAATAATATAATATAACGTCTTTATTAATAATGTGGCGAAGTTAAGGCATTTTACATTTCTTACACTTAAACACATAAATTACATACAGTTTTGAATATTATTAAACGTTAGGTGCTTACATCTAATAACAAGTAGAACTTTTGTTTAACAATTTTTGACATTTAAATGAAATTTGATGATTTACCCATGTGAACTTAAATTAATCAAACCCTAATTACAAAAAAAAATAAACACTGAAAATAAATACATATCAGATAAAATATTCACTCACTCGAATAGGACTACAAAGATTCCCGCTATTCATAATTAATGGAGTCACACTAAGACGTTAATTAATAATTACATCACGAAGTTTAAGTGCAAGTTCAAAGTACAGTGTATTTACGAACACACTGACACGCATTTAAAGCGCGTGGAAGTTGGTGCCGGCGGGATCAGTACTTGCCCTATTCAAATGTTTCAATTTTCACTGTAAGTTTCAGACAATGAGATTTATTAACATTTCCTGTCAGACATAGCACAGATATTACCTTCTTAAGAGTAACTAAATTACCACGCCTTCATTACCTTTCGTAGTTTTTGACTAGTAACCTTCTTGAGGAAGAAAGTCATTCTTTTACAACGTATGGTCAACAGGTATAGTAAAAGCTACAGTAGTTGAGCAATGCCAACTGTATACAATAAAATATACTATTCCTTCTGCCGTGTCGAAGCATAGAACATAACAGAAAATTTGAAAGGCCAAATTAAATGCAGAAGTTTCCATTATTCCAAAATGGCTGGTACCTATCTCTCTTAACGGTATTTATAGTTCTTAATTTTTGAGCTGTACCACGAGTGTCGTACATCAATTTTTCCCATTTTCGTTCTAGAGTTGGTACACGTGTTTCAGCACCAGTGTATAATTATGTTAAATGGTTAACCTCATGCACGGCACATGTTACTGTGACAGTTATGTTACTTAAAACACTGCGTCAGGTACGTCTACACCATATTCGTGCACATTTACACTCAAGTAAAAATTCAAGGATAAGAAAATAAAGAAGAAAAAAAATTCTGAAAGCATGCTTGCCTTCCACCAGAGTTGGGGCAGGCTTTTATCTTTCCATTCATAATCCTGGATTCTAGCTCCTACATATTTATGAACACCAAGAGTGGTTACACAACCTTCGCCACTTACGCCCTGGATTTCTTTTTCGCTCGCAGACAATTTTTTTTAAAGTGTTTGAGGTAAACATTATTGGTCTCGAAACCTCACCATCTGCACGCAATCGGGATCGATTATGTAAATAAGGAAAGACATAATATCTATCGATGTTCGTAGATCTGCAACTACTGAGCGTGCGTACACAGTAAAATAAGGTTTTTATGAATTCCTCGTAATATTTTTTTTTTTGGGAAAATTTGTTGAAAAATATTTTTAACACTGTATTCACGTACAATGCGTATAAGCACGGAAAAATCTCGAAAATATTTTCAAGTGAAACATAGTCTCCAATAAACCGTAGTACCTCTATCCTGCTATCGTTTGATGATCCAATTTTTGATACGTAATAACTAGCTATGATTGTCTATCCCGAGAAAACTTGCTTGCTTTGTGGGTTTCAACGCACGTTCAGCATACCAGAAGATTACTGGCTTTTGCTAGTACTTGGAGCTGTTACCCTATTTGACTGAGCCAATAAGAATCTCGCAATTGAAACATTTGATGCCTGTTAATGGTCTGCATACAGCTATGTTGTGTCATCAGCCAATCATGTGTGTTGCAACTAACTACAGAATTTTTAAGGATATGTTGGCACAAAACATTTTCCCGATGTACCATCTTTAGAGATGACGGCATATCGCGGAAATTATTTGTGTTAACATACCCTTCAAAACTCTGTAGTTTCTCGCCACATGTTTGATGGGGCGATACACGTTTGACACTCCGTAGCTGTCTGCAGAGCAACAACAGGCATATAATGTTACAATAGTAGGTTTCCTATTGGCTCGTTTAACAGGATAACAGCTCCACGTACAAGGAAAAGCCAGTGAGTTTTTGACTGTTAGAACGTTCGTTGATAAACAATCATTACAGATGGAGAAATTTCGCGAATTAAATGGCCTACATGTTAGAATCAAATATCCTATGCATAGAGACACTGGAAATTCGCGGAAATGTTTAGCATAGTCTCCAATAAACTATAGTATATTAACAGTGACACGTGTGAACAGTTTTGTGGCGAATCACACACGCTGTGTATCCAAGCTGTGCAGTTATAATTGGGTCTGTTGTAGAGAGAAACAATGCTTCGTATAAACGAAAGCCAATATAGATACAAAACATTCAGTGTCATATACAGCATGTTGGAGTCTAGCAAACAATCAACTTTTCCCGCGATTTACCTGTGTCTCTACCTATGCATACTCAAGTTCCGACCATTTGTCCACTAGCTGCTACTCAGTGGAACAGCAGACAATGGACGAATAGACGGGGCTTGAGTATGCATAGTATAATGGATTCTAACATGCAGGTCATTGAATTCGCAAAATCTCACCATCTCTAACAATCATCTCTAGTATAACTATTTTTGGGACAACTCACACACGTTCTCTTGTAAAGCTGCACACATATAACTGGGCATGTCGAAGGTATAGACAGAGCTTCCAGTAAACTTTAGCTAGAGACCCGGATAATTCGCAAATTTTTTTGAAGATAAATTAGATTTCAAACTCCTGCGCACGTGAGTTACATTAGCGGTTTGTTCGCTATTTCTTTAACTCGTCAGAGTCTTTGAACCAATAGCAGACCTAGATGTAAACACTCACTGACTGCCGCGCTACCTAGTCACAACTGTCCACTCACAGGAGTAGAAACCTATGTACGAGTATCTTACACTCTAAATCTGAATTAGTGAATATTCACTGATTTACGCTGATGGATGGAGCAGTTTCAACAAATTGAATAAGTGAGAAACCACTTTTAAATCAGTGACTATTCACTGATTTCGAAAAATAGTGCCAACATTCCACAAGTTAATTAGTGAATGTCAACGGATTCTCCAGTAATGTTTCGCTGATTCAATACGTGAAAGTTGTTCTTTGAAAAAAAAAAAACTAGAAATAAAGGTGGATATTCACTGATTCACTTGTGAAATGTTGGAACTCTTATTAAAAGAAATCAGTGAATATTCGTTATTTAAACAGTGGCTATTTTCACTTATTCAAATTGTTGAAACTTCTCCATCCATCAGCGTGGATCGTTGAATATTCTCTAATTCAGTTTAGAGTGTAGGACGTAGTGTATACAGGACTGTGGAGTCAAGCTGGCTGGTCTCTAACTACGCTGTAAAAAATATTTCTAAACTTACGAAACCAATGAAACAGGAGTGTTAAATAATATTGTATGGTAAAAGTGATTCCCATACATAAATTGTATACGTTTTTAGAAACAGTTTAATGAATACTGATGTTACCAAACATGTTTAGTAACAGTGCTCATAGTGTTCTCTCTTTACATGCTTACGTACGTTAATTGACCCATAACGTGTATGGGTTAATTACTTTAATTACTATTTAGGAAGTTTTTTTTAAACAGCGTATATAGCCAGTACAAATGATAAACTGTCAGTTTCATCACGTTAGAGCCTATAAAGCAGTGAACTTTCCCTACGATTTTCCAGTATCTAGGAGAATACGTGTAAAAACACTGCTGTGTTAAACACGCAATTTTATCTTATAGGGAAAGTGATATTGCAGATACTATTCTTAAAGCACGTGTTCATTTCCTCTGCAGATTTAGTTCAGTGAAATTTAAATAGACCGCCCTGTAGAGCTCCAAATAAAAATAAACGTAATGAAAATCTAGAACCGCATCTCGTAAATATCATTCCTCGAGTGAAACGAGCTAATTAATGGAGAAACAGCCAATGTTCAAGTAACTGAAACACATGAATATGTACTTACGACATTGGATTTTAGCCTTCGGGGCGTTAGACTTACGAGATTTTCCGGTTGTCATTTCTAGACCTATGTCCCTGTTTACAACTGACGTAAAATTTATTGTTGCATTGAGTATGTCAAAATATATTATTGACATGGTCTAGGGAATGCGATGAAAAATAAATTCTGATTTATGGATATCGTTACCAATATTTTGTCAACGGGTACGTATTTATGAGGTTTTTGCGAGTTTAAAATTTAAATCCTGAAAGGGAGCAGATAACGCATACCCGTTACATAGAAACGTTGTAAATTGTTGGTTTATTGTAGCTTTAGTATTTAAAAACATAGGTTTCTATAATTTTGGCTAATTATCGACTTAATTAAATTTTCTTAAAGTTGATCATTAGCAAAATAATAAAAAAATATGTATTTAAAAGAACGCTATATAGCACAAACAATTTCCTGCGTTTCTATGTATCGGTTATGCGATATCTGCTCCCTTTCAGGATTTACAAAATAAAACTTACTAAAATAGAATAAATAGGAACAGTGTCCTTAACATCGAAACGTTTTGCGTAAGTACATAAAGGTTTTACTGTGTAATTTCTCTGGTATATTGTTTTGGCTAGTGAATACCAACAGGCAATCAACCAGTTTTCTGCAATGTCAGTAAACTAGCTTCAAGAAATATGCGTAAAGTGTTTTTAGAACAGTATTGTTTCGATATTCTAGCACGATGTTAGGTATGTCTTGTTAAACGTCGGTCTGTTTTTTTTAAATTATTTACCAATATTTAGGTTGTTAACATTTAAAAACAATAAATAAAGCCAGTGACTTTTCATGAAAAGAGTTTTGCCTCATTTGTTTCACTGCCTTTAGTGCTCATTTGTGACTGGCAGAGTGTCTTTGTGAAGAGGCGCCGTCATTAGATTGTGCCAATTAAGTCAAGGTCACTGCGATACCATACGTCTGTGATTGGGCGACTAGAAGCTCGAGACGATTACAGTTAAAACATCCAATCATAACTACTGTCGATGGGAATACAAGTCACTAAAACAATTTGGTGCAATATTGTTTTCGCCAAATGTCAATGACGCTACCTAAATCCATTTCTACATTAAGAGGGCGTGGTACATAATTCAACGCTAAAAGCATTAATCTGTAACTGTAGGTTTCTTGAAGCCAATTTGCGAAAATTAATCACTAGAAATCCTAGACAATAATTTTAGCTAACGTTTTAAACAAAATTGTTTCCAGTGTTACAAACTTCTGAGGCACAATCTCTGGCGCCCGAACCTCGTGCATTTAACTGCGGCACAAGAGATCACGCGTAACGAGTGAGTAATTGTGGATAAATATTTACTAATAAAGTTGCAAAATACCATTGTCAAGAATTGTCCTTGAGTATTTTATCCATATTGGCTTCGAAAAAAGAGTAGAAATCAATTGATGTTTTCAACGCTTATTTATCTACCATGGACTCTTAAGTATAAACTATCGTATTCGTGAATGTGTTAAAATATAACATATGGTTAACGTGCTCTACCGGAACGTTTAAAAAAATGTATTACGATGTATTTATCGTCTTACAATATTTTTTTAACTAGTTATCATCGAAATATTTTGCGAAATTCCGAAGTTGTTTTATTGTATAAGCTGCTGATAGTATTTGTTGGCTATTGAGTATCGACAGACCATTAACCTGTCCTCTCCAATGAGAGAACTTGCCTCCAGAAATGTGCGTGTGATGTTTTCGAACAGCGTTCAATATTCAAGCACGATGTTTGGGAAGTCTCGTTGAACTTTAGTTTTTTTTTAATATTTACTTGTATTACCGTAATTAAAACTTTAAAGCACTAAATTATTTCTGGCCAAAATTTGAATGTGACAATCTATAGTAATCACAAACAAAAGTTTTGTGAACAACTTATTTCACTCAGTGCCATATAGATACGAAAAAAATATTTTACAAGCTCAATGACCTACATGTTAGAATGCACTTTACCGTATATACTGAAGCCCCGACTACTTGTCCAATAGCTGATACTCAGTGGAACAGCAGACAATAACGAATAGACAGGGTTTGCGTGTACACAGGACAATGAATTCTAGCATGTGGGTAATTAAACTTGAGGATTTTTTTTCTCTACCTATAGTTTAAGTATTTTTACATCGTTAATACAAATTTGAAGTACGAATCACAATTTAGGTAAAAATGTTTACATGTGAGTGGCTGAGAGTCATAGTCGTGTACAGTAAGGCATAATTAATTAGTAGTGTCGTTTTATTTATTATTATTCAAATTTTACAAAATAATATTCTGTAATAAATATTTCCCTCTCAACTGAATTTCTGCTTTCCATTTTGCGTATTCCAAAATTTTAATGCATTTTGCAATTAAAATAAAAAATTTGTGTACGAGGAAACTACTATAATCTACTTACACCACAATAATTCCAAACCCCTCACATGAAAGTAGTGAAATATGTTTTATTTACCGAATACTTAAGGCTTGTTTAATGCTCTATAAAATGCATACTGTTGTTTTTTTAATAATGATTTCAACCAGCCATAATTAAGTATAATCTGAAGAAAATTATCTACGATAAAAGTGACAGAAATAAATACCGAATGTGAAGGAAACTCGAGGGCAAGGTGTAACATGTTGTCATCCACAGCTCCCTGAGGGGTGACATTTTGTAAAGCCATTCGGTGGAACGTAAGGAGTTCCCTGAGAAATCACAATAGATAAGCCTAGAGATAATGTAAAATATCAAGAACAATTTGTTCTACTGTATTTTTCAAAACAATGTAGCGGCCTGCGGTTTGTATGATTGTAGGATGGTGATGTAGTTGTTTAAAGGCGAATCACAAATATTCAGCAGCGCCGCACGTAATGTGTCATTGGTCCAGTCAAATGGAGACACGTCAACTACGAAAGAATGTATGAACGTGTTACGTTGAAGTCTAGTAAACAGTAAACTTTACCTAGAATAAATTAGTTTCCATTACAGTAGCCAACGACAACATGTGCCAAGATTCTCACATATGTAAAGTCAGGATCGTCTTCGTCGGGAATTGCACCCTGATCGTCAAGGTGGGAGGGACGCGAAAATACCTATAATATTACATCAAAAGTTATAAAAACTTAACTGTATAAATTTAAAGCACAAGGGAACTCATATGCAACGTTTTCGTTAACGTGAATTCGTTCTGTGTTTACATTTTTAAACAAACAGAAGAATTTATGCAGGATTAAAATCAGTCATTTGCTTATTATAGGTTGCTGATAAAATTTGGGCGAAGTAATAAGATTTAAAAAAAATAATGTTAACGGTTGACAATCATAAATACGCAGGTAATGAATGCACTGCATTATAAAAGTAGGTATTAAAAATATAGTAGACCATGCTGACAAATTTATAGTTAATCAGACGCTTATAATTAAAAATAAAATAATGTTTGTTTTCAAGGAAGGACAATTTTTATCACGTACATAGACAACTTAATATTGCGTGGCAGATAAATAAACTCTGAAAACATCAACTGATTTCTACGCATTTTTCGAAGCCAATATGAATATAATACTCAATAACAATCCTAGATAATGGTATTTGCCAACTTTATGAGTAAATATTTATCCAGAATTACTAATTCGTTACGCGTGATATCTTGCGCCGCAGTTTAACGCACAAGGTTCCGGCGTCAGAGATTGTGCCTCAAAAGTTCATAACACTGGAAACATTTTTTTAAACGTTGGCTAGCTATTGTCTAAGATTGCTGTTGTTTAATTTTCGCAAATTGGCTTCAAGAAACCACCTTTTACAGATTGATGCTATTAGCGTTGAATTACGCACCACGCACTCTTAAGTCACTGATTTTTGGTGAAAACAATTTTGTAACACAGCTTGTTTCAATGTATTATATGGGCTCCCATAGGACCTATACTGTGTATGACAAACCTACAATACTTCGTGAGGCTAAGGTAGTAATGCCCGTATCAACGACATTTTAAACGTAGGACTGACTGCGCTAATAATTAATATCGTACAGTAGGTGCGTATTGCTTCATTTCCTGCATGAAGAATTGCTTTATACTGAGCAAATCAAGTTTTTACTATGCAGCACTGTGTCAATTATCACGGTATAGCGTATGTCACGATATATGGACTGTTTACCCCAGGTTAATTCCTTTAACTATTATAAAGTTAATTTGAAGTGTAGGTAATTGATTATGGCCTGAAAACTGGCGAGCTATTGTTATCGTCCCAAGTAATTTACAAAAGACAATGCAAACATTTTATCAGATTTTAATGTACTTACATGAAAAGAGATTTTAATATAATATTCCTATTAATATACGGGTTTCATACGTACATTAACCTGCCCTGTTCAAAATATTTCAGACCCTGGGAATATTTTAGGTCACCGTTCCCATCTCTTTTATTTCTGGCAGGTTGGTGGCTCTGGTCTTGACGTTCCGTTTTCCTACCGACATGGCTGGCTCGACCGCATCGAAACTCTGGTGTTAATTTCCTGAACTGGCAATCTCCTGCTGTGTCCAATATTCCCATCAAAGCGGCATAACGTGTGTGGAAACCTACGAAAAAAAAAAAGAACTCATGGAAAAACCTCCCCCCTCTCCCCCTTTCTAAATTACGAGTTCCCCAATTGGAACTCTCATTTCTACGGGAATATAAAACAGGGGATCGATCCTGTTGGAATGGCTAAACATAGAAGCGTTACACAGATGAAACAAATTTTCCCGATCAGTGTAAGCAGCGCAGAACATTTTCCAATTGGAGTTCGCTGGCATAATTAGTGTTTACCGCGCTTAGTTACTGGGCTAGTTCGTGAATAAAAGTGGTAGTTAGCCCGTGTTAATTGGATTCCTGTTGTTGTTTTGCTGAACACGCTTAGTTTGAGATTAAAATAATATACATCCGTCATTCGTTTTAATAACTTATTGTTCCTATCTAATAATTTATTAAATTACGTTGTATTTCTGTGTAAATAAAAATTATAACGTACATTTCATACAGGTATCACAATACAAAAGCATACCCTTAAATTACAAGTAATTTTTATTCAAACTTTAGGCAGAACTGTTCTTAAGAAACGTCTTGTAATAATGCAGACATCTAATGTAAGTTTTTCGAAGCTTCATTCATGTCGGAGTAGCCTTACGTCAGAACCTAAGACCCCCGCTGATAAATTTTATAAAATTTATTTCATGTACTGTGTTTTAGTCGACAGTTATACATTTATTTAGCCTTTGAAAAGCGAACATTAAATTTGGAAGCATACATTTTACCTGCGTGAATGTTATTTATAGG
>PNEQ01083338.1:97102-112932 GCA_003012365.1 Medauroidea extradentata | reverse complement strand
GTCCATATTTTTGGTGTTTTATAATAATAATTATTAATATTGTTATTACTAAGTGTAAGTTTTCAAATAGTCAAATATGGCATCCGCAACTTAGTTTATATGTATTTATTTCAATGTTACTGTTTTAAATTGTTATATAAAATATCTGTTGCTTAAAAGGATAATGATGGGCAGCTATGGGGATGATGGAGGCTGAAAAAAAAAGTTTGTTGTGTAGGCGTGTTGTTATAATAATATTAATTATGGTCAGGGAAATTTTTAATGATTGGTCAGTGAAAGTCAGGGAAAGTCAGGGAAATTCATTTTAATATTTCTGTGGGAACCCTGTATGAGTAACCTACTCAAGTAAAGGAAGTTTGGTCAGTCACATGACCAGGGATTGTCAGTCACAGGTTACGTCTAGACGCCTGCAAGCAATTCAGTGTTTTAAGATCTTGGGAATTCATATTAAGCCTGTATAATTAATACAGTTAATAAATGGTTTTCTAAGTGCGATCAAGAGCAGAGTTTCAACTGTTACTGCATTTATACTTAATATAATAGTTAAGGTACTGTTTTTGGTTATTTTTCTTCTATATATCGAACAAATTACGTTAAGTTTTATTTAATTGTGGCTTCCAATATGTTAAGAGATGAAGATTTATCGCGGGAAAACTTGACTGTTTGCTAGGGTTCAACGTAAGTTCACGTTACTAAAATGTTAATGGCTGTCGCTTGTGCGTGAAACTGTTACCCTATTTGACTGAGGCAATAATACTCCAGCTATAGAAATATGTGACGCATGTTATTGGTCTGCAGACAGGTATGATGTGTCAGACGTATATAACGCAATCATACGCGTTGTTAAAACCTACAGAGTTTTGAAGGCTATGTTTTCACAAAACATTTTCGCGATACACCGTCATCTCTAGTTATGTTACACTATTTACACGATTTGTTTTGCGACTCTTGGCATGTTTCATCTGCCAACTGCAGTTTACCCTGTCTTCGTGCTCGGTAACGAGAATATCAAGAAACAGATCGCGTCACTTAACTCTAGAGAACTTTCAGTTACTCGCGTTTCTTTTTTTAACATAAAAAAACTGAAATTTAGTTTTGTCCATGTGTGCTCGTTACGCTGTAAGAAATTGTTTGGATCTGTGCCACATATGCGTAAAGGAGTTCTATGAACTTGCATATAGCGAAGAAAATTACTATCTTAATTATGGTAAACGTCACATTAAATAGTACGAAAAATGAGACGTATAGGGTAAAAGTCAACTTTCAATGGGAATGATACAATATTATACTGAAAAATTTTCATACCACGTATAGGATAATTACTTCTATTTCATGTGTAGGAAAATTACCAAACATTTTTTTACAGTGAAATTGGGGTATTATATATAGCCTCCTAAGAGTGTTCGTTTACCAATTTTTTTTCAGTGTTTATAGCGTTTGTAATAATTTGTAACTTCACATCAAAGAAAATTCAATGAAACTACTACACTATCAGAAGAAGAATTTTCGTCTTTCAATTTACACATGGAAACGTTTTTCCAGCATCAAATTTTGTGCCAAACAATTTGTTTACAATTACTTTAATGCAAAGTTATATTTTACCGTGAATGTTTATTCAAGTCTTAGCTATGTTATGATGACATTATTTTCCGATTACGACTCTTCGTTTATTTTCAGTCGTTTAATATTTTTCAATTTTTTAAATTCCATATTCAAAATTAAAAATAAACTTTGCTAGCCACGTAATTAATCTTCTTGGAACGTCTTTAATGCGGATTGGTGTAATTATTTAATGATTTTCAGTAATTAAGTAATTATATAATATAAATAAACTAATTTTCCTCCATTTCAGTGTTGACATTGTCGTAAGCATTACAGTATTTTGTTTCTATGAAATTTGTTCATTTGTGAGCAGTCTTTCTTTTTTACTGATTTCAATACACAATATTATTACTAACCGTCGAAGCAATTAACGCGGCTATCTGTAAGATTTTAATTAAATTTTTGCCAGTTGAAAAATTGTGGTATTTCACATTTCGGTAAATGTTAATTTATCACGTAAAAAGTCGGAATTTCCAGTTACAAATATCTACAAATAAAAAATATTATCATTTGACGAAAGCAAAAGTGAATACATTGTAGGTATTTATAATCAAATTTAATAATTGTTTTGGACTAAGATGCAAGTTTAAAATATTTGTAAATCTCCTAATCCTTTAAAAATATTTTTAAAATGTGTGATGCCTTTTGTCAGACTCTTTTTAAAAATTTCCTTAAAATGTCTTGCAATTATAGTACATTTACAGCATATTTATAACATAGGCTACATAAAATCCTCGTAACACATTTTTCAACAACTCTGAGAAACTTAAACTGGTTCAAAAGTTGATAAATTTTTGCCACTTTGTGATTAACGATTAACAGAGTGCTCATATATATATATATATATATATATATATATATATATATATATATATATATATATATATATATATATATAAAGATTTTAAAAATTTATATCAACAGAATAAATGTACATGCTCGATAAAAATATTTTAATAAATGAAACCAAATTAAAAGACAAATTATAAGAAAAATTTATTGACGAAGGACTACTTTGTCTTATCTGTGTGTAAAACTTTAAAACTTAACTTGTTACAAACATTAATGTAGATGAATGGATCTAGCTTTTGGTATTTATATTTAATTCTTGAACTACAACTCTCTGATATTATTCAAAACAATGACTAATCACAGCACAGTGAAGAAAAAATATGTTTTTCAGGAGTATGCAAGGCAAGTTATCGGTTACCTCAGTTTGTTTCTTAAGCAACTTTGTGGTTCCCTACGCATGAAAATAATTTTAATTAAATGTGCTAAACGTTGGCGTACCTGGCTCAGCCATTTTATCTAAAACCTTTTTCAAACAAGACTTAATGGAAAAGATATAGTGACTGCAATCCACTTCGATTTGCCTAGTTTTTCACAGCACAATGGATAGTAAAAAATATCTCAACCTTTAATCTGCAAGCACAAATAGCTTCATAAATAAAGAGGGAATTCTGGCGGTTGGAACCCAGCAATCGCTTGGAGTAATTTCGGGAAACCACGGAAAACCGAAATTGGGAAGGTCGGGGACCGAACGCCGGTTTTCTGAAGTGGCAGTCCAACGTATCGCCCTTTACGTCACATCGCTCGGGTCCTAGTTTCAAAACAAGAACCTATGTTGTGTTTAGTTGGGTGCTATGATAACAAACAGTTCGAGAATAGAGCATGAGAAATAGAGCACGTTTGAAAGGTGAAATTCTCAGGTTACACGTCGTTTAAGATTCATCACACTCACGACAGTCCCTTTTTAGTTGCTCATTTTAGTTTAAGTCTACGATACTGTACCCAAATATCACATGAGCATTGTAATTCTGAACGTAAAGAAATGCAAAATTTTTTTTTTTTTATGTGGGAACAGACCTGAAATTTTTTCCTATATACCTTTCAACTTTATCTGTGATATCATTGGCCACCAGCTTTATTTCATCTACGTGTATGACAACTTTACGTGCGATTGATGGCTCTACCATGGAAATTTTAAATATTGGCCTAACGCATTGCCCGAGACAAACCACGGCATTGAATGCTAATTACAGACGTTGAGCAGGCGGACAACTGCCTGCAATCTAGTCTTCAGTCAGAAAATAATGCGAAATTTTCGGGTCTCTACACACCAGTACGTCCGAAACTTGATTTCAATTGCAGAGGGGGAAGAGATTTTGGTCAGTGCCGATACTGATTTTTTTTAAGAGACACTAAATTTTTTACAACCAGATTCCCAGAATGATTTTTTTATAAAGTAATATATATATATCTTAAACGTGACGGGCTGAATAAACATTTTGGACAAATACTAAGGGTATTTGGTAAATTTCGACCTCTTTCATGAACTGCGGTAGTCGTATTTAAGAGGCCGTTTCAGTGTTTCAGGCGCATGTATGCAACCCGCACATTACCTCCATATAAATCAAAGCTAATTTTAAGTTCTCTATAGCAATAAGAGAATTACACGTATCAACGTTATCTTCGCGCTTTATCAAAGACACAGCCGTTCTTAATAGATATGCGTTCTGCAAAGATGAAGCATAACAAACGGCTACATTAGCAACGTGATACTAAAAAAAGTTTCGTAAAATTTGTAGCAACCATTCTTTGTACTTGACTTCGGCAAACGCAGCGAAAATAAGAACCACTCTGTCTCTTATAAAACGTGAAGATAATGTTTATATGTGTAATACTCTTATTGCTATAGAGAACGTAAAATTAGCCTCGATTTATATGGGGTTAATGCGGGTTGCATACATGCGCCTGAAACATCTGACACGGCCTCTTAAGAGCCTAAACTGATGTTTCGACATTAAGTCCAGCACACACTTTTCTTAATTCTCTACTCAATTCCTTACTTAATTATGTTCATAAACGTCGAGTGATGTTCCATAACAGAAATCTGTAGCAAAATGTCAGTGTTGTGTACACACTATCATTGTTTACTTCTATGTTTCGGTACATAAAGCAAAAATGTAGCCTATGTTTGTGATGTTTGCTGTTATGTTCCATAAATTAAAACGGTAAAAATGTCGAGAACTATTTTATAACAAGACTTGCACGAAATTGCCAAACAAGTGAAACTATAGGTGTTGTATTAATTAAGTTTTGAAACATCCGACAGTCGCGTATTCGGTAGGGAAAAATGATTTTATTTCTATTCAAAGCATATTAGCTACACTGCTTGCGTACTTAACATGCGCCATGTCTGAAAGTGTGCAATAACTTTGACGATGAAACATTGGAGGTGCTCTATCTGTGAAATTAATTACGGAATTCTGTCTGCAACCAGCGTAGTTGCGTTACACACTGTCGAAGTGCTATTTGTACTGAATATGTATATAATTCTGTGCTGAATTGTGGATAGTGTGTTAGCAAAATTTTTTTTTGTGGAAGACAAAAAAATGTTGCAGTGGTGATTAAAAGAAGTCATGCGGTTGTAGCACGTTTAGTCAGTTTCGTAGGAAGGTGGTTCACAAAAAAAAAAAACTGAAAATGACGGAGATGAGAAAACAAATTGGCAATTTTTGCGACTGGTCAGACTCCGCCCGACCGCTTACTGATATTGTTTTGCGTCGGAGAAGTAAACACGCGCGCGATTGCCAGTTAACTTCCAATATCCACGGCCTTGGTAAATGTAGCTCAGAAATTGAAAGCAGATAAACTGAGAGTGAGGAGATACGATGGTTGTTTGCGTGTTAGTCACAAGTGCTTCCATATTTTTCTACGCACTTTTAAGGGCAGTCACACGTCTAGCATTTTGAAACGCAATAAAAATATATACGTCAATCAAGTGAGACATTAAGAGTTATAAAATAACTTTAATTAAATTATATTTTAATGGTAGCCTCGCAAAAAAATTTCTCTGACGTTTTTAATATTCTTGATATATTCCATAACCAAAAAAATTACAATGAAGACTGTGCAACATATTTTCAAAACAAATGCATAGTAAACTATTTTTTGTACTTTTACATACATCTCCTATGAAGAGTTCAGTTTCTTTTGCTTAAATGTTGCTCTAAAGTCAATATTTTCCCATCAAAAACTCCCACGAAGCTTAATGTTTACATCACTTTCAGATTGTTTACGTTTACTGTTATTTTAAATATTATTATTTACTACACGCTAAGCTCGTAACTCTATTTCAGTGTGATATGAATTTATAACCTGTTTATATATGACATACATTTTACAGAATCGGTATGTTAAAATACCTTAACTTCAACATGCAATGGCTTGAAGTACAACAATTCACCGTCTTTTATTTTTACTATTACAAAACTTATATTTACAATTAGTTATACTCTGTTTAATATAACTTCAGTTAATTTCGACAGCTATCTAAGTACATTATATTCACATTATGTAATGCATCTCGCAATGTAAGGCACAATTTATACTGTGTATGGTCGAAAATACATAAAAGATTATTATTTTTTGAACCGAACTTGTCGACTAACATGCTATCAATCATCTTTAATAGTTACAAATATAGTGCCATACAAACCACCATGTTTTACTGACATTACGTGAGAATACATGAAATAAATTATTTGTAAATGTGCAATAAATTTTATACCGCAACTAGAGCAAAACGTAGGATTTCGTACTTGATATAGATATTGAAATTTTCTGCAAGGAAACAAGAAATAACCATTACGGTAAACTAAATGATTATGCTTTTACCAGGAAAATCCTTTGAAACCCAGTTATCAATAAAATTCCTTATAAAATTATAATGGTTGTTCTTGTAAAACATTATGTAACTTTTTAAAGAAATAATATTACATGTAATTATTTCGATCATGAAACCTTTTGAAAACACCATTATTCGCTCACAGCTATGATAAATCGTGACTTCTCCTAGACCACATTGGCTTACAAGCTAAGTATTCATTTTTAATTATTTTTGCGTATATTCTAGAAAAAATTCAGTGACATATTTTTTTTTATTTAAAACTTGCCGTTAGTACTAATATTTACTTTATTCCAGAAAAATGCATTCCAGATGATATTATTTGTGGATAGTTATATAATTTCCGACAAAACTATTATTTTGTACTCCACAAATGTTTCCTACGATTTTTGCAAAGCAAATCCTTAAAACTTTTTCAAACAAATAATTTTACAAGGAAAATTGTTGTGCTATTACTGAAGTTTGTACGGCTATAAAGTAATGCCTTGTAATCTTTACAACAAAAATGTTTACAGAAGTAAATAAACCAAGCTGATGGCCAGAACATAAATCACCAATAAAGGAAAACTTTCTCCCGTGTAGCAATCAGTGAGATGGCGAACTATCGCAGGCATTTTATCGTGGCAAAACAAGAGCTGTTACGAGTGAGGAGCTTACACTACCAGAGAGCAACAAGACATTTACAGCTATCTGAAACGGTTTTCTCGCGTCAAACGAACTCGCTCACAAAGTTTCCAGCTCCAAGTTTCCCGCTGAGTGAATCAAACGAAACGAGATTGTATCAACACAACGGTTCGTAAAACATCTGCAGGGAAGTTGTTTGAGGGAATAAAAGGAAACACGGGAATATCTTTTGCACTGGAATTCGATTCCCATTCACACCCAGCGTTTATTTCTGTTTTATTTATTTCAAGTAGTCTTTAATCCTGGCGAAGCCAGACAACAGTATCATTGAACTGCAGTAGAGGATGTTAATTCTCAAAAGATAAGTTTTTCAGTCACACAAGAAAGAAAATTACGTTGAACACTAT
This sequence comes from Medauroidea extradentata, assembly GCA_003012365.1. Taxonomy (NCBI): domain Eukaryota; kingdom Metazoa; phylum Arthropoda; class Insecta; order Phasmatodea; family Phasmatidae; genus Medauroidea; species Medauroidea extradentata. Next base: position 105,609 of record PNEQ01083338.1, on the reverse strand, counting down.
TGATTCGTGAGCGTATTACAACCTTAAGATTGTCCAGTTAGGCTAACAGAAACGCACTTAACTGTGTTATATTTTAAAACAGCCACATAAAAATTGTAATTTTACTTCGCATTCGATAACGCAAAGTACAATTCAACATGAAAGATTGTTTCATGTCAGAAAAACTCCTGTACTTCTAGTCTTATTAAACACGCAATAACTTCTAATATTTTATAAAAAATAATGGTTTCGAAGTAAATATTCAACTTTATCTAGGTTATCAAACGATCTGTTAGAATTCAATAGCATATTAATATATGTTTGTATGTGCGAATGTAATAATGTTACATAGAACACCGAGCGAGGTGCGCAGTGATAAACACTGTACTCGTAATCAGGATATCTCGGGTTCGATTCCCGACTCCGACCATTCTGATTTCGGTTTTCTGCATAGTTTCCCGACATCACTACAGGTGAATGCTGGGAATGTCCCTTTGCAAACGTAATAGGCGATCCCTCAGTTAGTTCATATTATTGTGTACGGGTGCGTGGGGCTACGCACGATAAAGTAAAAAAAAAACACATTTGAAGATTATCTTTTGAAACATAATAACAGAAAAATAAAATTACTGTGGCCTCATATATAAGTATTAGAGCGCGGTGAAACTTACGTAGTAATTTTATTAGCTATTTAACTATTGTTATATCAAAATGTGATAGGAAATACAAAAAAGCTGGAAGGAACAATTGTCAAAAGTAACTACGGCGTCAATAACGGTAAATTATCTATAACCGTCTCTAATGAGCTCGGTGTCTAAGATACACTCATTCATTCATCTATTCACTTTGCAAGGAACTAGGCTCGCCCACATCTTCTAAGATTATTAGTGTAGCCGTAATAGGGAAGCGTAAATACTCGCGTATATGTAGAGGTGTTTGTTAATTCCACCATGATTTTTTTCTGTGTCCGTAATTTTATGCTTAGCGTCCGTGTGAGTAGTGAGTTATCCTTTTTAAATGATTTGTATGATTCCATGCATTCTGGAGTTTCTGACCAATGATTCATCTACAGAAATAACACGCTGTATTATAAATACACCATCCGATTATATATATAATAATTTTAATCCAACACAATCAGGTACGGTTACATAAAAAAACTTGGCTTGAGGGCATTCACAAAAAATAAAGCAGTTATTGTTAAATACAAATAGTTAAATTGTTTTATCTAAAACTCAAGCGATTAGGCCATAAGGAACATTCAAACTCAATAATAAATTTTTAAAGCTCGTCACATCATTACTGTAGTTCGCATGACACCCCAGGTTCACACATTAAGTATACTTCTTACTTATGTCACTGCTGCGTGATATTCCCTGCAACTAGCATGCAAATTGATGTAGTAAAATAATCTAACGCTAAAAACGATACATTATTATATCTATGTCTACCACGCTACGTGACTCGTAAATATTATTTCACTTTTATTCCTTTCAATCTCGTACTGTTTCAAGAGGACGTGGTACATAAATTAGTGCTGGATTCATTAGTTGAAAATGGTTGGTTTCTCGAAGCCAGTGTGGACAAATAAAAAATAACAATTTTAGAAAACCTTTTTTGTCGACTTCCTGAGCAAACCTTTTGCCGAGTGACATATTTCTGAAGCACAACCCGTCACATTAAAATATCGTATATTCAATTCCGGCACAACAGGTTAAGGTAAGACAAATATCGTATGAGGAGGATACTCGAGGGTCAGGGATCACACCCCAGACTGTAGACTTTACGACTGGGCGCCCGAAGGCATGTGCTTGCTCCGGAAGACGACATTATTGAGAGGCTGTGTTTCTGTGTTTGTGTGTGTGAGGCAGGAGCGGTAAGAGAGCCGTTGACTGACGTATGTAAATACATTATCGCCTCTGCGTGCAAGCCACTCAGCTGGCATGCAGTGTTTTACTATTATTGTTTTTCTACGGGACTTTAGCGATGACCATATAATTTTATTTGCTGTTGGTATACTTTTGTTTACGTCAAAATTTAAAAACATTTCTTTAGATACACCGCAACGAAGTTCAAGTATAGCAGGTACACTACCATCTTTCTTGCAAAAATTAAAAAAAAACATTCATACTTCCGTCATATTTTTGTGTTGCTTACGTCGACACAACGTCACCTTACGAAGGTACCCAATAATATTTGTAAACGACACAAGTGGTAAGTGATCATAAATCAATCTGTTAAGCAACTTATTTTCGGGACGAACATCTTATGTCAGTCATAAGATATTTTTTAAGGAAATACATTTCATCGTATTGTTTTCGCTGACCAAATAACACTGTAAAATGTTTTGTACTTTAGTAAACGATTACAAACTCATTTCCGAAATATTTTTCTTTTCAGCTACGTAAAGAATAATATCGTAGACCTTCAAAATAAATTTAAAAATGTAGTGACTACAAGAAATTATACACCATAATAACATTATGTGAAATAAAACCACATATAGCATTAGGTTACGTGTCATTAAACTGACATGTACTTTTACAAAAACCTTTTCGGAAAATTATTGTCCTGAAATATTTAAGTGGTACTATAAACTGTCATTATATTTACAAAATAATGAACAGAGTTAATTAACATTTAGAAATACATTTTACATTGAACATAACAAAAATTATTTCAGCACAGGAAAGTGCGATCTTTTATTATCAAACCATGAAAAAGTAGAGTATTCAGAGAGCTGGGGAAAGAGAAAAATTTCAGAATATTATTTTAATATGTCCTACTCTCGAAACTTCATAAGCGTGTGGTGGTAAAATGTCATACATTAACAAAAACCACTATCAATAATAACGTTTTCGATCGAACAAACGGTGTTTAACATCCTGCAGCAGTTTGTGAATTAGATAAATTTAACAGATGTTTGGTAAAGAATAAAGATTATCAGAAGAGCTGCAGTGCAGGGAATTTTCCAAGTAGAAATATCAGGTAGTTTTATTATGTGCACAACGGATAACATATTTCTAAACATATTACAGGATTATCATATGAGAGCTAACGTTAGAGAAACAGGCTATATCAGTATGGTATACGGGTATCGTGTGAAATAAGGTTGTATCACGCCACATGTACGCTTATCTCGAAACAACTTAAAGAAATTAACTAACTACTTATAGAAAATAGTTTAGAGAATTATGTGAACAGACTATGATTATTTTAGTGACTAAAGTTTGCTAATCCTTTAGTATTTCCTTCTGATTACATTGATATGCAAGTAGTTGGTAGTTGATAGATTATAAATACCGTACCGGGAAGGTACTCTCGTACATGATATGGGTACCCTAAGACATGGTATCACACCCCAAGAGCAGATTTCAGACAGGCCGCCGAGTCTATGAAATAAAGCCCTACCATGGAAAAGTGACGGAATGATAACGGCGGTGGAAGTCGGAGTTTCCCGAGATAATCCGCCGACCAACGTCCACCACGTTTCCAACCTACTCTGCCGAGAATCGAACTCGGATCGCATTGGTAGAATACGATTGCTAAAGATACTATGCTAACCGCAGCCCCATTAGTAGTTTACTGCCAGGCTTCTTTAAGAGCATTGCAGGTTGACAAAAATTACTATCACTAATAAAAAATTATAGCATACACCCGGTGTTAAACATCATGAAAACAGTTTGGGAACTGCACAAATTTTACAGAAGTTTCATAAAAAGAACATCAAAAACACTGCATGGTAGGTACTCTGCCAAGTATGAAAATGAGGTCGTGCCAAAACGCTGGCATTGTAAGCGAAAAGACGATAGAACTAGAGTCGTGCAAGTAAAACGGTTTATACGACTTCAGGATTTTATGAGGTACCGAAAGTTTTAAATGGTGCGCGCGTTGCTTGACTTTGGCGTGAACACCGTCACAACTTCCAGGAATGAGTTTTCTAATAAATTCGTTGGGACTGTTGAATTTGTTTACAGCGACCGTCACTGAATTTTGAGTCAAACAAGAACAATTGCCGGTTTTAACGGATATTAAAACCATATAAGGCGATATTTTATAAGTTTCTTTGACGAGAACCCGTTACATAAACAAAGAGTAGAAGTCGCCGCTGTTTTGGAAGGAACTTATAGATATCGGAGGTTCAGAATGTATGTCGTTATTACAGCATGGATTATAATTTACCTAGGAGAGTATTTTATGCAGTAGACATGCTAATATCCTGAATACTATTTTGTTTGCCACAATACGTATTCTACCCATGAACCACGAGCATTCAGCGGACAACATAGTCGCTGATAGCTTGTTCCTTTTTCATTAAAGTCAACTTTTTTTACTAATCACTTTGAGCCACCGATTGTTAGTATGGCCAAATAACTGATAAAGAATTTTTTTTAATGTGTTCTAATTTATAGGAATCTGCCCGGAAGTGAACAGCTTTTAAAAATATTTTACTGGTACATTTAGCAAATGTTATCTAAAATATTACATATGATTTTCTTGGAGGTGATTCATTATTTTGTGCACAGATGGTAAGTTACAATACGAATGAGACTAAATTTTTTAACAGTAGCGTAATTGTACGACTATCTACGGGATTTCGCAATACCAGTAATTTGTCAGTTACAAAGGGTCTGCGGTTATTGCAGCGGTATGTACATACTAGACCGAATACTGAAAAAAGTTAACGTGTACTGTTACAAAGAAAACTATTAGTCTTAAAACAATAATTTCAGTAAATTAAAATTTTTGCTACAAGTCGTTTACTTGGAAACTTAAATTTTCCTTGAAAACGTATATACCTCTCTCGCACACACACACACATACACACACACACCTATATACACACACACATATATGTATACATATATACATACACATTTTGCCATTAACATTTTCGTCTCCAATTTAGCCCAGTGTTTACGTGTCGAGCTTTTTAGGCGTTGTGTTTCTGGACAGCCTGTATAAAAAACGCACACACATGTAAAGTGATGAGCCAGTAGCATATGACTTTAAGATCCTCTCTAATATAGGGTCATGTATTGTCTCCAGTCCTTATTCGAAAAAATAGGCTACTATTTAATTTAATAATCATCTTAATGACATATTAACTGACATATGTAGATCTTGTTTACGGCGGATACTATGAGCGTAACTGTAATTTTACTTCTACAGTACACACGTAGAAATCACAATCAACGGATAACATTTTTTTTGTTCTATATTTGAAGCTCGACTTGTTACTACTTATATCGAAAAAGCTAATTAAAAGTGTAAAATAATTACTAACGACACATTTATTTGTGTAATTTCTTTTAGGTTTGATAACATAAAATCCAATTCTGAGTCTTGAAAATTCCAAATTTATTCTGACAACTGGTTTCTGCTACTTACATGAGAAGCGTAAATTAATTTTAAGTTTTACAGACTAACTTTGTTTCCTTAAACAAAATGAAACTTATTGCTCCATTAAAGATATTCCAAAACAATAATAACATTTATCAAACACCTTACATTAGTCCTCATAGAATACAACACATGAGACAAGTTAATAAAATCAAAAATATGTAACACTTACCTAATGTACATAAACATGATTAAAGTTTCAGCTGTAGCTTGATTACTGTTACTTGCTAATGAATAATGTTGTATCTAAATATTTGAAACGAAGTTAATATCATTACTCAAACTAACGAACAATTAACTTCCTACACACCATAAACATTGTGAGAACTCAACAGAACAGTTGTTTGTGTTATCTGAAACATAGAAACAACTCGTTCTCTGGTAACCTCGCTGCCGTGTTCGTAAAACCCAGCTTGGTGTAACAAATTCGAGTAGTGGTACAGAAACGTGGTATGTTCCAAACTACAGCTTAACTGCTTGTATTTGCAATAAAACACAGCTGTTGAATATGATTCTCTCTGGGACGTATGCCAGATAATTCCCTCCCGTATGCAAAACGAACAACAGACTCTTGTTTCACACGATGTATTACGGATTGATTCGCATACTAAGCAGAGGTTTTAAAATTTTGTTAAGAGTTACTGGGGTACATTTGAGCTGTAAATTATCAATTAAGAGATAAAATTCCTTTTTTTTACTTATTCTGAAGAGTTTCGATTTCGCTCTTTTGTTTGCGTAAGGATTTTCAGAAAGACCGTAATTTAAATCAAAACCCATGAAACACAAAGAGACGAAATTATTTCAACAAACGCTTCTGTCGATTTTCAGTCGTATATTAGTGACACCACAAATCTGATAACTTTGAGACGCCAACACATACTGCCCAAATATTAATAGCGAAAATATTGAAATAAAGAACAAAATCAAAATACCTACATAACAATTCATAAAACGATTGATGTTAAATTTCTCGTCAGCAAATAATAATAATTTTTTATTTGTGCGGAGTTATCTCTAACATACTGTCAATAATATTTGTCTTTGCCAACAATAACGACATTTAACAAAGTTTTACATTAACATATGAACAATTTAAATGTTACAAAAACTGGAGCCTGCCAATAGTAAATCCTAAATCCCTTGCAGTAATGACATAATATTTTTAAGGCAAAGGTTGTAATTTATTAAGGGTATAAAATTATTTTGTCTTAAAATATTACCTATACCTCCGCGGCGACTTTATGTAAGCATATAAATTTTCTTGTTAATTTTTTTCTTGGTTTTCTTAAATATATCAAAGAATTCACACATAAAAACATATTGATGGAGAATGGTTTACCTGGTAGTCTACAAGTTTGTGTTTTTTCTTACACTTCAGCTACTCGAGTAGAGTAAAACATAGACGTACACAATACAAATCATCTATAATTAAATGCTCGAGTGCAATGAATTTGCCAAATTACAGGCTTTTCTTTCATAATTTGGGCCTTATTTCCCACATAGAAAAATGTTATCAAATTTTTTAAATTTTGGAATAGCTTTTCAACACTTTCAGTTTTGTGTACTCAGTAAAATGCAATATGGTAGACAAGAGTCACCTATACTAAACCCCTTCTCATTCATCTCAAGAAACTAATGTTCTGTCGGTGTGATTTAGGTGATTTTACTACTGCCATATCAGTTAACAACACACCAAACTCACCATTAGCAGCAAACTACGCTCGCCGTCATCAGGCCGGCAACCAATAAAGTGTCGAATTGATTTTATACCCGTGAAATGGTTTTTATGGTGCTAAGCTAAAAAAAATTACTTCAGTGCTTATTTCAACATAAACTCCTCAAAAATAATTTTATATTTTACTAGCTTTATTTTTGAAGTATGTAATAGTTCTTAAGATATTTTATTAAACATTAAATCTATGCACAGTTTTTTTTTTCGATGTCGAAGATATGTTCAAACCGATTTAATTCTAAGTGCACTCATACTATGTATCAAACAGTTTTCCTTTTAAAGTGTACGTATTGATGAATATGACGTGATACCTCGTTATTGTCACATACCAGTTTTCTATAATAAATATTTTTTCCAGTTATGAATTGAAAATGAGGGGTTATTACTTGTAAAATTGCGCAAATAACTTAAAAAATATGTTAATGTACTTTTTTTACGTTTTGTTTATTATCAGTTGTCTTAAGAAGCCAGTAATATTTTACAATTTGTTTAATAATTCGAAAACCTGTAGGACACTGCATAGAGAAAATGAAATGTCGAAGGTACTAAACTTCTTTTAATACAGAGCAATAATCTAATTTGGTTATTCCGCTGTTAGGAATGTTCATTAGGATCCAAATACACTATGCCCAAAACATAGCAGATTTCATACTCATTTTCTCTTATCACAGAAAAAAAAGTGTTACTACAACATATAATGGTATGAAAACTGTTATGGTTTTAACATAGTTTATTTAGGGCCTTAATAATTCATTTTGTAGAAGAAATAAAGTGCTTGCCTTCTACAGAACAGAGTACTGTAGAAACAATGAAACTGGGATTTGTCCCTATTTTAATATAACTTTGGTACCTACAACAAAACAATTGTTTCATTGTAGTTTCTACAGCGGAGCGTTAAAGTCTTGCTGTAGAAGTAGGCACGGCAGTGTAAGGTAATTACATCTCAGTTACGAAACGAACAACGTAGCTTTTTTGGCACACGAAATATTACGGTTTCATTTCCTTACTAAGTAGTGGTTTTCGAAATTTATATAAAATAAAATGTGCGTCAGCTAGTCTGTAAACGATTTAATTATATTTCCAATTACTTGATTGGGTTTTCAGATCTTTTTAATTTCACTCTTTTGTTTGATTTTGGATTTTAAAATATTATTTAATACTTAAAAACAATAATCAGGAAACCACAAGAGACGAATTTCTGTACATAGTGTGATTCTACATTTATTATGACGAATTACGACCGTATATAAGTAACACCACATACCAAAATCATTATTAATTTCTCGATCTATATTTTTGAAGCATCGGAAAGTTCTTATGATATTTCATTGACTACTACATCCATGGGCTTTTTTTTTTTTTTAATAATAAAGGAGTTACTGTATGTAAAATT
>PNEQ01083338.1:67267-97002 GCA_003012365.1 Medauroidea extradentata | reverse complement strand
CGATGTGTGCCCCGCCTTATGAACGAAACCTCTCGCCGCCACTGCCTGCTCGCAGGCTGCCTGGCCGTGACTCGGCACGCCGGAGATGAACGACTGATCCGGGCAGGTGGAGGAAGGGTGCACGGGGGGAAGAGGGTAAGGGATGGAGGGGTCACACACAGGCGTGCTGACGTCACGGGCCCCGGTTATCGACCGGCGCCGGTGCAACAGCCAGGTAACAGCCAGGTAACGGCAGTCCGTGTCACTGCCGGGGCCAACCCCGCCTAGCATCGCCGACGTGATATACCCACGCCCGCTGACAACAATGGGGTAAGATGGATGGGGGTTGGATGGAAGGACACACACATAAGCACCCAGGAACAAAAGTTGTTAAAATAATGATATAGTAGATAAAAGTGGAACGCTTATATTGAAGATAAAATTGGAACAGTAACTCATTAAAATAATTTAAGATGGCTCGCCACTGTTATTAAGAAGCTAGTCACAACACCACATAATTTTTTTAAACTGTTATTCGTACCGTTTACATTGTCATTGTATGTCCTATGTTTGAGAAATAACTAGACGTCATTTAAACTTTTTCATATGCACGCTCTTTGTTTTCCTGTTTCGAAAAATCTACATTTTACAAAATGTAGCAGTTATCTCCCAGAAACGCAATTTTTTCTCTCTAACCCGTTTACGCAATACTGATAATATGTAGAAATAATTTACCCACTAATAAAGAAATTACACAATTAATTTACTCTTTCATAAATAAAGCGGGTTTAGTAAGTCATGTTAGCAATCCGTAGTTACAATTTAAAGATTTTCATTCCTTTAAATTTAACACACGAACGACCTTTATAGCAATGTTGCAAGCGTTAAAAATGCAGCCAGACGAGAATCCTGAATTTTCGTATCTTTCGTTTTCAGAATTAAAAAAAAATATATATATATATTTATATTGTAAATTATTGGTATTTATACATTTATAGAACAATTTCCCACCATAAACGATTAGCTGTTTGATTAAATGAAAGAAAATTTTAGTAATTTAAAATTATGCCATAATTAGGGGCAATGATTATTCGCAGGAAAAATTTACAGTTTACTAGGCTTCGGTATAACATCTCCATTTCTGACCTTATTCTTACGTTAACGATATTGTCGTTTCGCCATATGACTGGACCAGTGGTATCTGTGGTGCGCCGCTTCTGAATATTTGTGATTCGCCTTGAACCGCTACATAACCATCCTCCAGTCATAAGGCACACGCCGCTACTACACTGTCTTACAATAAAAAAGGTGGCAAGAAAAATAATTGCGATTTTCCCCAACTCTAGCCATAATGTTTTAAATTTCGGCTAATGAAGCTTGCGGCACAAAATTTAAATGAGTGATGAGTGTCACATTTAATTATTATTTTTAATGGGACGATTTTAATTATACTCTTTAAAACACAGCTTCTTCCATATAAAATTTTCGGGTATTGAATACAATATAGCCTATGAAACCACAAATTAAATTAAGCTACGTATTTGTTTGGTGACTAATATATGCCACTTTTGTTTTCATTATTCTTTTTAAACATTCATCTTAAAATTTATATGTTATTTTTACAGTACACCATTTATTCAAAATTTACGTAGAAGTTTTGGTTGAAATAGTTGTCTTTAAAATGACTCGGTACGGTTTTTAATTATTTTATTTTTAACATTGAATGCCCGTTTGAACTCGAGGCTTACAACACATGTAGACCGAACTCATCAATGACGAATAGTCCTATCAATATGTTTTAATAAACCTCAGAGTAAATGTAACTGAGTGTATTTGCTGGCATTTGAAAATTATTACACATCACGCAGGAAACCGTCGCTTTTGTGATGACAAAGGCTACACCGCACTCTATCGTGTTTTCCTAGAGCAGATAATTATAATGTAGTAGCCATTGATCCAGTGGGATTGCAGTGATGCAGCCCCCGCCATGTTATGCACTCCCGCATTACACGCCTGCTCTCCTCGCGGCATACTTGATGCTCTATGCAGGCGCGGCTGAAACTGCCGCCGGCCCGGCCTGACACACACGCAGCAACACCGGCTTCATAATCTCACAACGAGGTCACACATAGCATTTTGCTAGCGTTTACAAACAAACTTCGGATAAGTAAGTCTATCTGATTCTCATTTAGCAAAAACACTTTCGCAATGAACCTTTGCAACTAATTATTTTGAGTACTCTTGTGACACAACAGCACATTCTAATAATAGGTAATGATGTAGAAATAGATTTATCAGTTAGTGTGTTTACAAGTAAGGTTTTTTGAATGCTAGCACTGTATTTAGTTTATTAATTTTTTTTCATAGTTACTGTAAAGGTAAGAAATCTTACCGCATATATATATATATATATATATATATATATATATATATATATATATATATATATATATATATATATTTTTAATACGTTCGCAACTAAAACTAAATTTGCGCACAGTAATCATAATAAACGCTATGTGGATAAAAAATAAGTACATGTCACTTAATAATAGCAGTTTGTCTATTAACTCTCTGCATTTGGTTATAATGCCGTCTACAAACCTACAAACATACATTATGACTGCTACACAAACGGTCAGACAGAATGTGACACCCACGGGTTTAGATAAAAAAAAATTAACGTAATTTTTTAATTCATAGTTCTTAGTTGACATATTACAGCACAATTTCACCACATACATATGCGGTGTGATAATTTAAATTGTAATAATATATATTGTTAAAAGAAAATAGTTTCAGTAAAATTGTTAAATTACTAGTATAGACATGTTTCGCTAAATATTTATTCAAATTAGCAATGACTAAAATTTGAGGCTAAAAAAAATTATATATAAAAATTAACTGCATACGGGAACTTGTTTTGGAAGTTAATTAATCGAGTAACTACGCCTATTTAATATGTACGCAGCATCTATAGTAATTTACAATTTTTAATGTCTTCAGTTTTATTTACTCATGTTTCATTCCCTGGCGTGCTCAGTATATTTCACTTTCTAATTCAAATCCTTATTTACTTCGATAAGTTATTTTCAGCATTTCCTTTATTTTCTTTGGTCATTAACGTATCGTCAAGACAACGCAACAGGTATTTTTTTTCACTGAATGTTGCCCACTTGCTGCACGTATTATACGACGTTCTGTTTACTCTACGGACATCCCAGATCCTCAAGATTAGTAGCTGGATGCCCTCCTATCAGTCGAGTAAACTCGCGAATATCGTAGCTATTTGTTCGTATCCGGCTGACTGGATCCAACCCTCGAGGCAGCCAACCTGACACCTGTTGCAGGAGGCCAGATACCATCGAGAGCTGCACTCCCACCTTCACCCCTTGACCTCCACCTCACACACTCAGGGCAAGTGACCCTATTATTAGGAAATTTACCTTAACCGAGGGTGAGACTTCATTCCACTTTTCTTGGAAAAATTTTGCGTCTAAATTATTTAATTCATGTTCATTTAATTGTATTCCTCGAATTCACCAAAAATTAATTTATCACGGCCCTCTAATATAGCAAAACGTAATTTATATTTTTATCGATGTCATTTATTGTCAGTATAAATTTCTTACTATCCTGTTTTCAGTTTTTCATTATGAAAATAACTATTTGGATCTTGCTGTATGCCAACTAAATACACATAATTGATATTTAGATGTAATGTCGAAATCAGTCATTTATAACGGTATATATTGGGTAAGCTGTTCTTAGAGGGCTTGAGAAGCAAGCGACTGTTTCGCTAGATTTACGTAAAACCAGTAGATTAACCTTCTCTGAACTCGTAGAAGCCGTGTTGATTACTGCAGTAACTGAATTTCAAACGCGTGGATAACGTTTTCTGTTGAAATTCTGTGGATTTCAAGAGAACGGTACCTATTGCGTTTCGCTTGTTCATGGACGGTCGTACTTAGTGAAGTTTCCATAGTGAAGTTCCGCTGATTAAACTGTATTTTTCTGTTAAAGTCTGCCCATTAAGAAGTACTGAATTCGTTTAACTTGTAACGAATATTGTTAAACTTTTAGATACTATCCTTGATAACATTTTTGCCAAAAAAATTATACCACACAGATTTTGTGTAGTCACACAAAAAAATATAAAATTCACAGTAGTTATACCGTATCGATAGTAAAAATTAACTCATCTTGAGAAACAACTAAATTCACGGCGTCAAATTATGTCATGAGGTAGTTCATGAAAGTATTTATTTTATTTGTTGGAATGCTTTTGCAGTTCAAAAAAAATTTACAATTTACAACATTTTTCTCAATTTTCCGCAATTTTTTCACTTTCATAAACGTTTTCCAGTTGCTATTAGAGATTTCATTAGGTACCTCATAGCCGCTTTAGTATCCGCGAATTCCTTTAGTGTCCATAAGAGAGATCGTTTATTTATAAGTTCCGATAACACATAAATTTTGAACGTGTCATATCAACATAATTACAGGAAAACTTTTAAAACGTTCGTGAGTCGCAGTAAATTGTCTTGTTCTCTGTAGATCACTTAGTTTAAATAACAGGTAAATTTCAAAAGCGGTGAGTTTCTTTAATTCGACTTACCATCATTTAATCACAAGGGGATGTATATATTTGTATATTTCTTAATTTAATTATACACACATATAAACTGGACGAAGGATATACGCCACTACTGAATATTTTTGCTCATGTTGTACGATGGCAGTAAAATTCACAATATGACAACACAGCACTGTAGTTAGTCCCCTCTTGCGCTCCACAGATATCTTAGTTATCTTACTACTACTGTTCTGACGTGAATATTATGGGTGCAAGTCAATATCCCGAGCAGTCAAAATATGATTCCACGTTTACTCGACTTAACATGCATAAAATGTAACCTGGGCGTGTAGCACAAGAGGTACTATTTCCGTCGCAGTATCGCCACATTGTGCACGTAAAATATCCTCCTACAACATTTTTCCACTTAGATTTTCGTCTCCAATTTAGCATATGATACGTGTAGTGTGCTTAATTTGTGTTTCTTTCTGAACCACCTGTATAATTATTTAGGCTGTTGTATCAAAATTTAAGAAAATGATAGACAAATAAGTATTTTATTTCTAAAATAACACTATAATACATCAATACTTCGCTTGTTTATTGATGTAGCAATAATTACCTAAGCTGATTGCAGATCATGGCTAAGGTGACCATGGCTACCTTATGTTATTAAGCATGTAAAACCTATCCGTGATCATGCCTAAGCTGTCAGGTAGGCCGCGCAACTAAATTATTTCAAGAAAAAAAATATTTTCGCGCAAAGAAACTTTGGAGTTTTTGCTATGACGAGATGGTTTCCGCGGCAATCTGGCGATGGGAGGTGTACGATTTGAGGATTAATGCCTTGCCTGGGCCTACGTTGACGAGAGGAATTGAGAAGCAAACTTTCCAAGCCAGACATGCCCCCCTTACCATATTTTACAGGAAAGAAAATAATATTTGTTGCGATACTAACGAAAATGAAAATGTATGTTTTACTGTCTGTTATATTAACTTGTAGATTCCAGTTAGAAAATATAAAGTAAGCTAACAATACTTTTTTTGTTATTAAAGAAACGTGGTAATATCTAGTTCTGAATAAATATAATGTACATGTCTGGTTTCAAAAGTAGTAAACTTATAAGAGGTAACAATTCGTAATTGTACATCATCCAATAGATAGCAGCTGCTGTGCCCTTATTTCGAATGCAAAATCAAAGTAGGGTGGACATGTCTGGTTTTGAAACTTTGCCTCTCAAATACCCTCCTGATGTAGAACTTCCCCCTCCCTTCCTCACGGGAGGGTGAGGTGGCTTGTTTCCTACGTCGTCGACTAACCCATGTCGTAATCGCTGCTTGTTCGCGCTCAACCCGCGCGGACAGTCTGGAGGTTCGTTGCGACGTAAATTAACAACCACCTCTCCCACTTCCTTCCTTTCCCCCGTCCTTCCTTCCTTCCTCTTGTTCCTCAATGCGTCCTTCTCTCGCACGCTCTCCCTCTCTCTCCAACTGTATCTCGCCTAACGTCCACGGGTTAGGAACGACCAAATCTCATAAGCCTTACCCCCACCTCCTTCCCTGTCTACCTCCCACCCCCCCCCCCTACACACACACTTGACGAACAACGAAGCTGGTGATGACTTCTGCTCAATTACTTGTCAAAACCATTTAAACTGTTTTATTTAGCAAGTTCTGTGAACTTCATCGTAACAAACTGAAACATTTAAATAAAAACCGTGCATAAATAATATCTATCAGTAATCACGTGTTAACTGCGCAATCTCGAAAATAGTTACTATTTATTGTTCATCCATCTTGGAAAAAAAAAACTGTTTCTTTTGCAGCGGTTCGCAAATTTAAAGGAAGTAATTTTAACTAAACATACATTGAAATAAATTACTGTATTATAAAATTTTTATCTTGTGTCTGCCACAGCAAAAACCAACTTTCTAATCTCACATGTTTTTGGTAAATTATATATATAATCGACGCGTTATCTGACGTTAAGTAAAATATAAACACCAAATAGAGACGTCTAACTTTCATAAATTAGTAAAGAAAGCACTTCGGTCTGCCGATGATCATTCAACCTTTAAAAAAAGTGTTATGTAACTCAAAGACAACAACACAAGAATAAATACAGGTCTGTCTGTCATGTAATATTCACTGGAACGACTTATGTCTTTCCGGCGTCGGAGTAAATTGGATAAGTTTTATGTTTATCATTGGTAGATAAATTGAGGTGGGTATGAAGCACTTTTAGAATGAGAAGGCCGTAAAAACGGAAGTACTCCAAGAACATTCACCACTGTGTTTATACGAAAATCGAAATTGACCCTACAGGGAACCAAACCCGAATTGCCGTGAAGATGACGAATGGTCTAACACTATATTAAGACAAAATGTTCTTTTCCCTATGCAAAAAAGTTTTACTTCAATAATTACGTGAGAAATCTATTTTATTTGGTATAATTTTAATGACCGTTAATTGAGAGAAATATTGATCAAATAATGCTTCTGAGGATTGCTATTCAACACAATTTTCAATGTCATTGAACCACATGTATCCAAACGCCTGCACTTGTATAGCCTTCCGCAAATATAACATTTACATGGTCTTGCTGCACATTTAGCCACATGGAATACTCTCAACGAATGAACGGACAAATTTTGTAGTCGAGTATGCTACATTTTTTTCTTCCTATCGGAAGAAACTTGTTCGATAATTTCAAGTAACTCCGGAAAGCGAATGATTTTGAAGCCAGTCTGGAATATAACCCCCTGTTTAACACACTAGCAATAATACAGTACTTCATAAATCAGAACTTATTTGCAAGTGGGTATTATGCCGATTATTCAGATGCCACTAACGTTTAATACTGATTTGTAATTACTTAACTTAATTCCTCACGGAAATAAAACTCTGTTTCCGTAGATCTGCGAAATTTACGAGTTTTCTTCCATTATAACCGTTACACCTGGAGGTTAATCTGGATTCAAGGGTGAAAAATACCAGACAAATATTCTTAATTTGGGTGAGTGTTCATTCCAGCCAACTCTGGAAGTGACATTTTCTGTTGCCATGTTGCTTTAGGAGAGACATAAAATATGTTTAAATGTATGACCTAAAGCCTAGGAAAGTTATAATCAAATAACCGTTTCATAAAGAGGTAGTCTGAATAAATATTATCGATTACAAAAACATATTAATTTATACCCTTTGCTGTTGTTCCGACTCGGAGTTTCTTCCGAGTCTAAATTTAAGTATCCAATGTCTAAAGAAGTGATAAAAACAATCAAGTACGTCCAGTTTCGTAAAAAAAAAAATATTTTTTTTATCTGCAGAGAAGTTATTGTCATTCTAAAAATTGGGTGGATTTAAAAAATAAACAGGCCTACACATTGAAGTGGAAAATTGGTTTTAACCGTAAATTCCATATGCACACTGGTGGTGATTAAGGTAGTAGTTATAAGAATAACGAATGCGAAGTTTGCTTTTGTTTCTGACGAAGCCTCTAGGAGTACTAGTAGTACGTGAGTTATTTCCTCTTTATTGAAGTGGTCTTAACGATTCGTCGACAGCGACGTCATAAGAAACGAAAACACACAACTTTATACAAGGACAGGAACAGAAAGTGAACACGATATATGATACGGAACCAGCCCAGAATTCGCAAAGAAGTGATATCGGCAAACCATGGAAACCCGAAATCAGGATGACCGCGGAAACAGGAATAGAACTCGGGACCTCCTGAATGAGAGTCCAGCATGTTACCGTTGCAACACCTAGTACGTTTTTACTATTTTTGTATATTGTATTACACAAGTGATACGAAATGTGTCGCTGCACTAGTTGAACTGGCGGTTATTAGGGAATCAGTAAAATTTCTAATCAACAACGTTTGTAGATATGCTAGTGTCGAAACTAATTTTAAGACGTGTTTTGAAGTTAAAAAGAAAACCAAATTCTCTAACCGTGCCTCACGCCAAACGATACTGCAGGAGATAACTTATAGATATTTATATATCCACTTATTTTTGGCGAAAATAATTTTGCATTAGCTTGTTTCATTATCTTACGTGAGCTTCTGTAGCTTTTCATTGCTTATTGACAGAGTATATTTGTGCAGAGGCATCGCTCATTTGGCTGTGCCAATAAAAGGACAAGGTTACTGCGACACCACACGTCCGTGATATTCGAGTAAACACCGAGACGCCGAGTATTAAAAACATCCTACCACTGGCCATGTAGCAGAGCCGTAGATGTGCACATAAGGCATTGAAACTAATTGTTGCACAATTCTTTTAACCAAAAATCAATAGATCTGGGAATTTGCTTCTGCACAACGTCTTTACACTGACGTATACTCTCATCGTGATGCTACACTCTAAATCCGAACCAGTGTTTGCAATCAGTGAGATGTTAATCACTGAAATTTCAGTTAAGCATCAGTTTCTGACTAACGAACCTGTAGGATGAACTGAAAATAGTTAACAGGCCAGTGAAATTCACTGAGAATAAGTGCAATCACTTTTAAAACACGCTGGAACAAAAATTTTGTAGAAAGTCTTCTTTTCAAAATTAATTTGTAGTGGCCACAATATTTTAGTGGTGTCATCAAAATAGTTTCGTGATGACCTCAATATAAATTTTGCAGGCTAAATACTTACAAAATATTTTGTAGCTGCCACAATATATTTTTTCCGTACAGTATGGCATTTGGTCACTGAAACAAATAGCATGGATTCACTGTCTGTAGTTGCTCGTTTTTGGTTGAAAGAACAGGAATTTCACTGAAGTGGCTCATATCTCACTGATTCAAGTTTAGAGTACACCTCAGTCTCAGTAGAAGCAACTGCCATGAAATTAGAGCAGCGGGAGGTAAAAGTTCCCCCCGACGCACTAGTCCTGAAAAGAGGCAGGATTGGACAAGCCTTGGAAGGAGGATGAGGTCTCCTTATGAAAGAAGGATTCTCTCTTATTGCTTCCGATCGCGGCCAGAGATGTCGCCCTCTCAGTGCAGCCAAAAACTCGTTACCTTCTCTCGGGAGGGTAGACATGTGTAGGAGGACGTAAGACTGCTAGTATGACGTATCTCGCACAGAATCCTGCAAGTATTGTATCTGTCCCTCCTGCATGTCATAAGATATTTTTGGGTATATTGTTCTCGTTGAACCCCTGCGGCTTATGACAGCGTGGTACACAAATTAATTCTAAATATATAAATTCGCTGGATACTAGTTTACTTATTTTCGCAAATTAAGATACAGTATTTTACCATGGTTGCACGTTTTATTGTCATAATTTTTTTCCACCGAAAAAGTAGGGATTCGCCAGATACTTGACACTCTGCCAGAATGTTTCCTTACAAAGTCGGTAAAAGGTATTCTGATGAATTGTCACTGTTGGTTTTTACTTTTTAAAAAATGCATATTTCAATACACAATTCAATCGTTAACTTAAGCGCATGTCTTTACAACTTTTATTGCTGCGTTAGAAAAAGGACGTATTTAGCGCATAGTGAAGTAATATTTATCGTAACAGTGTTACTAAGTTATATGTAGGTACAGACTAATGTCTCGTAACAGCGGTGACAATAAAGTGGCACTGAATGACGAAAAATTTTGGAAGGAATCAGCTATAGCCTGAAGCTAGGATCTATGCCAGAATTTACCAGGAAAACCAAGGATGCAGAAGCAGTGAAACGCGAAGGTAGAATTTTGGGAACCCACATAAAAAAGAACGCATGTCTGCATTAATGTTCGTCACGTTTCATAAATGCGAAAAATCGGCGATACACTCCGCCGAGAATCGAATCTGGATAGCATTTGTGGGAGGCGAGATTTGTAGCCGCTAAGCTAAACTAAGGCAATTTTATTTTTGGAACGACCCATATAGTACTAGCGATAAATCGTGATTAAATTCCCTACATTAATAACATACATATTTTTTATTTAACAAAACATATACGTCTAAGAGTAGACTGAAATGGTGACTGTAGAATGGCGGCCGAGATTGTAATATTCCAATTTATTTAAATTGGCTTAACGTACGTCGACAGTGAGGTAATTGTAGATACAAATTGACCCAAGGATAGGAACTTGGAGAAGAATCGGAAATGGCCTTTTTAAGAAATCGTCTCAGTATTCGCGTGGAGAAATTTCGGAAAACCATGGGAAAGCCTAAAACAGGATTGCCGGAGCCGAGAATTTGAACCCGGGTCCTTCCGAACACGAATCCAAACGTGTAACCAGGATCGAATTTACAACTAGGCCCACTAGGCTCAGGCCTAGGGCGCAACTTTCAAATGGGCGCACTTTTATCGAGCAGAACATGCGAAGAATTTCACATCGTTCTTTTTAAAAGTTTCAATTTGGCGAAGAGTAAATATTTATTAATGGCTTTACTTTTGGGATTGTTGACTTATGCTGTCCGTATTAGTTTTATCTGCTTTAAGGCATATTCAGCAATTTATTTTTAAATAACTGTATTACAATTAAGATGAATTATTATTGTGTTATTTATATTATTATAGGGGGCCGCGGTGGCCGAGGGGTCAGACACCTCGCCTCCCACCAAGGCGATCCGCGTTCGATTCCCGACGGGGTCGGTCCCCGGACTTTTGCATGTGAGAATCGTACCGGACGATGCCGTTGGTCGGCGGGTTTTCTCGGTGACCTCCAGTATCCCCCGCACATTCATTCCGGCGCTGCTCCATACTCACATCATATCACCCCTCACCAGCGCTAAAGACCTCGATGTTAAGCGCTGACCAAAACCTCTTCACTCACTCTATTATTATAGACAGCGAGAGGAATGAGCGGAGTAATTTTAAATAACGCGGTGCTGAAAACGAGAAAAGGACGCCAGTTGTTAAGGAAGGATGGAAAACAGAGGCTGCGGGGGCGCTTAAGACTGACGGGCCTATGGCACCTAGAAGCTTAAATCCGGCCCTGCGTGTAACCATTGTGCCACCTGGCTCGGCCCGGGAGTGTGAAGTCTGCCGGGAAGTAGTTGAGGCGGGAAGCAGAGCAGGTAAATGGGTCGTGCGAATACAGAGCAGACTTCGCCGCTACCCAATTACCTCGACGTCTTCCGACTTCAGAGCAGAGCTGCTTCGTAGTAACCAACTCGCGTCTTCGACCATCTTATTCAAATGCCGCATCCTCCTGCGAAACTCCAGTTCCAGCTCTAACCTACAATCTGTAACGTGGCTGAAGATTTGCCAAGTATATGATTTTAAAATAAAAAAAAATAGGAAGTAACAAGAAATTATTATCTACACGGCGGTTTTCAACTACAACAACACCATTGAGTTTTTGTCTTTACTCATTGGCTTCACTTACTTCAGAGTATACATTGAGAAAAATTTAGCTGAGATCACGGCCGTAGAAGAACAGGTCTGGACACTCGCCTGGATATTTGACCCCCTTGTTGTTTGGCTGTAGTTCACCAAGTTACCGAGAATATTGTGTGTTATTGGCGCTGATGTTACGGCGGTCGGACTAAACTCCGCCCACTTCCCTCCCACTAAGATAAACAATTTCTCAAAACGTATTTGTTGTCAATTTATGAAATACTTTCTTCGCTCACAATTTTAAGAAAAGGCTCCAGCAATCTTTATTTACTTTATAAATTTAACAATGAAAAAAAAGTGGGTGAAGTTTAAGTCCGACCGCCCGGAAAACAGCGCCAAAAAGTACGACATTCTCGGTAACTTGACGAACTACAGACAAACAACAAGGGGGTCAAGCAAAATACATTGTTAGATAGGCGAGTGTCCAGACCTGTTCTACGACCGTGGCTGAGATAAACGAAATTTACTTGGCGCAACTAAATCAATTGTTTGTATACTGTATGACAATATAAATATTTGTGTCGCTGAAACAACATTTCTTTATAGTTATTTTGTAGCCCAAGAGTAAAATTTTGAAAGTAATCCTATATATTTGTTTGTCTGTGCATACATTTTGTTAAAAGCATTTTTAAAAAATGTGGTAGTGTCTAGAGTTAAACCCGGGACATGTCTATTTGAGAATAACATTCTTCAGCGTACGCGGGTGAGATAATGTATAAACAATTATTGACAATGTTACGTACACTTGCTTAAGTGTTTCTTGAAGCCATAGCAACTCCACGAAGAAATGTTCCTGGAATCGGATGATGAGTTAGCCTTCAATAAGAGTTTTTTTTGTGTGTTTGACTGCTTTTGCTGAGAACAGTATTATTAAAATTTAACTACACGAAACGCTCTTAATAAATTTCAATTATATTTCTTTATCGCGTGCTGGTGTATTGAATATTCAATGTAAGATGCAGATCAACTTGGTAACAAAGTACAATATTTAAATTTGTATTGCAAAATACGAAAGACTAAGTATCATTACTATCCAATTTTTTTCAAACTAATGTCGTTTTTATGTGCTATCATAATACTTACACTAAATAAAATTTCTGAAGAAGTGTAAAATTGTGTTCGTCGAATAAGAACTATTTGCCAGTATTTTAAATTAGTTTTAATTTTCAATTAGGATGGTAATTTTTGTAAAACTACTTTATTTACTTAATGAACGTTTAATTTTTCCAAAAACATAATTGGGCGATTAGCGAAATTTAAAATTTTTCTTTCAGTGTGATGAAATGTTTTCTTATATTTATTTGTGATCGTTTCATTATATTCAAAACTAAAACTAATGTCTAAACTATGTCATGCATCATGTTGCACGGACTTTTATTGAAATTTACATTTAAAGATAAACACAATTTCATTTTTGGTAACCACAATATATTAGTAGTGACAACAAAATTTGTTTTTGTAGCGAACACAAAATATATATTTAGTAGAATGAATACCAAAAAAAGTATTTTGTAGTTGCCAAAAATATAAATTCATGGACACCATTCTGGTTCATGTGGACAAGTATAGTGCTAGAATAATGAGTCTCGTAAAACTCTTTTAGTGCGTAGCTTGGAGCTAAATATATATTTGTTTGATTAAAGAACGGGAATGTCGTATGAACAGGAAAACTCGTTTCTCGCCCGAACAAAATTCATTAACTTGTTTTACCAGTTCTATTTGCGGAAAACAGGAGGAGGCGTTGTACTTTTAACGGTAAAAGTTCAAAGGTGGGTGTGGTTTAAAAACGGAAATGTAAGCAAAATCGGCATAAGTGCCCAGTTGAATTGTAGTATTAGATTGGTTATGAAAAAAAAAACGATATTGTTCATTCCTTCACAAGCACAAGGGGCTGCATTAAAAATACTAAATAACAATTGTTACGTTAATAGCGCTGAGCTAGTTCCATATGTAAAAAAAAACCGAAGTCGAAGTTTTCCTACATGAGATGTATGCTTTTTTTCACTACATGAAATGCAACTATTCGTTGATCGAAAACTGCAAATAAACGTTTCTATTTTTTAAATAAACTATATATGGTATTTAGCGAATCGCGAAAGAGCAGGCGCGTTCATAGAAGTGAATTAAAAACGTCAGAGCACCTCAATACCTTTCGATCCAGCATGTATGAGATTACAGACTTTTTTGTTATCTCGGTGAAGTCCGTACGTCTTTATAATCTATTAAATGCCCTGAAATATTCTAACAAATACGTATTTACTATAAAAATAGTTCAAAAATATAATTTTACCACACTTTTATTCCCGTAGAGATGGTCATATTTTCTCTACGCCGAAAATGGTTTCTGCTCAAAAGAGGTGTCGTTAAATACGACTGAGCCCCGCTGAATTAAATTTAACATGAAAATCCCAACCCTTGCTAACGCCACATTTCTCATGTTGGCAGCGTACTTAACATTTCGTCCAAGTCAAGTCACTGTGGTCTTTTACCTGTCCCCCTATTACATTAAAGATGTTTATTTTCAGTTCACCATAATAATTCATGATCCTAAAGTTATAACACACTGACAAGAAGTGTAATGAGCTCTTCCTTAGTAACATCCTGGTAAATGTTACGAGAATGTGTTGAAATTTTAATTGTTTCACCCTGCTCTTAACAATACAATCGTGGTTGCGTGAGCTTGCTGATTATTACTAGGGCCTATCTTGTTAATGGAGTATTGAACAAAGTGATGTCGTGACTGGCCTCGTAGGTAAGCACACGTCAACTACTCCATAACGTCATGTGAAGATAACGAACGCAATAAAGCACCAGACTCGTAAATTTTATCACAGATACCACACGTCATCGTTCTAAATCGTACATTGATCTTCGTGCTCAAAGAATTCATTTGTTTTTCAACAACTGACACGAGGAAATTTCTTTCTCTCTGTCTAGACGTTCGAGCTTATGATTTCACAAGTAAATGGTGTAAAACACGTGTGTATTTTCTGTCGTTACCACGTCATTGTTGCGGAGAGGTTATACGGGTTGTTTCTTAAGTGATGTTAAAAACGCAGAGATGTGACGTACCCAGACAACATGCGTCCGGAAATTAACCCGTTACGAGTTAATTGCAGATAAGTATGTACCTATTGAGGGGCCAATAAATTCGTGAGATTTTGCTGTATCTGTTTAAGCCAAACGTCTCGTTGATGTTGCCACTCCTATGATGAACTACATAATTGTACATGCGTTCCAGGACATTAAGATTGTACAGATAAAAATCTGTTTTATGGTGACCTTCAAATGTTTTTTGCAGGCATTGTTTAACTTTACTGCAGGCAGAAAACCGTTTTTGTGACGACAACAAAAACATTTGGCGAAATCCATAGTGACATAATATTTTGTGGTGGCCACAAATACATATTTCAGCGTAGCCACTGGTCGCTCGACAGTTTTCGCGAGGTATTAGAAAGACGACTACATGGCTGCATCTATGTGAATTACTTGAATATGGATTCAGGAAGTTCAGGAAATTCTTGCTACGATCTTGCCTAATATAAAATTCCTAGATCAGTAAAATAAAGCTTTTTAGTAAGATATACATGGTAATAACTCAGAAGTTTTTTTTTTTTTTTTTTTTTTTTTTTTTTTTTTTTTTTTTTTTTTTTTTTTTTTTTTTTTTTTTTTTTTTTTTTTTTTTTTTTTTTTTTTTTGTTCTGGCAGTTTTCTTGAACATAGCGACGATACATGAGCATCACTATTTCATCAATTAGCACCATTTCAGTATGCTTTGTTTAATATTTTTCTCAAAGAATAATATACCTACGACAAAATAAATTTTTTTATGCAAAGACATTATCCTTATCAATGTACCTAGAGTCGAAATTTTGATACCAGATTTTAAATACGAGATGATCAATACAAATATAAAAATTGTCAGCAAAACATTGTAGTTTAACTCAATTTGTGTATAATGCGTATTCCATTGTTAAATAATTTTCTTACTCTAACCAAGACGCATCCTTTGTGAAAACATTTCTGTATTGGAACCCTTTAATAAATTACTTATTTTGTGAGAAAACCGACTAAAAACGAAGCGTGTTTTCGTATTTACTGTCCCCTTTTCTCTTCTAGATTCACAGATACTACCCTCCGGTCATTGTCAACCCTTGGTTTCCGCCCCTCAGTGTACCGTCTCAGAACACGCCCAGCTGTCGCTCGAAGTGTACGTCCCGTTGGCGGCTTGCTCTGGTCTCGTTTATATAGGGACGCTCCTTTCAGTTCTCGTGAAATCTACAGATGTAAGTTTAATTTGCATGTCCAAGGTCCAGTCAGGTCTGATTCACAAAATACACTATTAGTAACAGAACTGATATGCCGTGATTTTTAATCGTGCTCGTTTTCCTATTGGATTGTTTAAGTGTCGGAGTTCGTGGATGTTTGGTAATACTGAAGTAAGACCCAATCCTATTATCTGTGAGGAAACTGATACGTTAGTAACGTGACAATTACCATGTATAAATACATAATTTAGGTACAAACCAATTATTAATATCTTGAAATTAAAGCAGTTGTTTAAGCCAATGTATCAAATTCCACACGGTATACGAAAAAAATACTATTCATAAGCAGTCAAAAGTCAATAATTCTGAACAGCTGTTGAATGTCAGCAGCGCGGCGTAATCTCTGCGGACCATTTTACGGCTTGGGCGTACGACACCCTTAATACTCTTTCGAATGTAGATGAACACAATGCAGTGACATTCTCAATTCGTTATGTTGGTACAGTCAGACAGTTGATTTGTTACTGTTAGATTACTTTTCATGTCGACTTGTGCTAGTTGAAGGAAACTCATATGTCTTAAGTTGCGGGCAGCTATATCTAGCAATCAAACGACACCTCGCCTACTTAATATTGTCGGACAGAAGTTTCTCAGTCTCTAACATTAAATAAGTTATTACAAATATCGCGACTAGGCCCAGAGGACCGCACGCTGCTACAAGGATTCTCCTGCCCCGTTTCAGCAATGGTTGTGATTACGAGATAGAATGGCAGCCCATGTCAATCCCCAACCTGGATGACGAGAGATTAATGAGAGATAACATGAATGACACCCTATAGATGGAGTGAGTGAGAGATTTTGATCAGCGCTTAACATCGACGTATTTAGGGCTGGTGAGGGGTGACATACAAGTATGGAGCAGCGCCGGAATGAAAGGCCGGGTTAAAAGAGAGATCTCTGAGATAACCCGCCGATCAACGGCATCGTCCGGCACGATTTCCACATGCGAAAATCCGGGTACCGACCCCTCCTGGAGTCGAACCCGGATCGCCTTGGTAGGAGGCGATTGGTCTGACCATTCGACCACCACGGCTGCGGCTATATGGGATAGATGGAGAAGCGACGGAATGCAAGGGTGGGAAAACTGAAGTAGCCCGAGAAAACCTCCAAAACGAACGTTCACCACGTTTCCTATATGAAAACGAACCCCCCCCCCCTCCTTTTCTGAATCAAGCTCGGATCATCTAGGTGGGAGGATAGTAGTCTGACAATTCAGCCACCGCGACCTCGAGTACAGTAAAATGGGGAGACTTTGGATATTAATTAATACTTTTCTCATATATGTCAACATTTAGAAAAACATTTACGGGAGATATATACCAAATTATGAATGTCGACATGAAATTACATTTGTATTCACTCCAAGTTTACACACATAGAAAATAAACACTGTGCAAATATGTCCCAAGTCACCCGACGCGTGCCGAGATTCCCCATTTTACGGTATCTAACATACCTTTTGAAAAATATACTCTCGTTTGGAATAAACTAAACAAAATAATTATTTCACCATGAATGCGGTAGTTTTTTAATGGTCAGAAATAAAAGGCAATAACCTGCGCGCTGAACATGACAACAAGGGGCATGCCAGTACGATCATTTCTGCGCTGTTGCGCGGTAAGCGACGCGTGTAAAAATCACATTGAACACACACGTTATCAGGCTCGCCTCGCTGCGCCGCGCACCCGGTCCGAACAATATCCCGCGCTCTTTATTTTTCGGCACAAATGATTTACAGCTCAAATCGACACCGAGCTGCGTCGACTCTGCGGCCGCCGGCAGGGGACGGCTTGGAATTTCGACTGCGCGTGTTTCGCTCGACGGTCACCGAACACTTCTCTCGCGTTGAGATCCATTACTTCAGCTAACAGCGACTTGATCTTCTCCTCGGGAATGCCCCTTCGCTATTCCCAGGCGTAAATGGACCAAAGAAATTATTTAAGGATATGTCGGAAATACATTACAGGCAAAAACGTATTTTGAACTCTTTATGAGTTTGAAGGCCCATGTTGATAAAATATCAGCGATTCAATATTTCAAACGAAGTACATTATTCTGGCAAAATATTTCCTCACAAAGAGCAAAGATGTTTAATAATCTCTGTTTTGTAGTGTGTGTGTATATATATATATATATATATATATATATATATATATATATATATATATATATATATACACACACACAGGATCAGTGTATGTGTACTTTTTGAAATAAAAAATATATATATAAATAAAGATAGTGGGGTTAGATATTTTAATTAAAAAATTGAATGTGTTAATTTACGCGGGTAGTCTATGTATGGGTAACTGTATTATAATAGAAATGTAGCACGGTGTAATGTAATATGAAAAGGGAATGGATGTCCGCATGCATAAACTGAAGAGGCAGACTTCTCATCACTTAGATAACATGAGTATGTCGAAACGTGTACATATGGACTTAAGTCGCAAGGTTAGTCCGGCAGGGGGAAAATTTCAGTTAAAGGCATTCAAAGAGTAGTTCGAATAGAGTTTTAATTCATCTAATAAGTGACGAAAACCTAAATAACTTGCAGGTTTTTAGGTGTAAACTGGTGATGGAGCAAACCTGTTCATGTGACTGAGTAAACTACCTAACCCTAGCGGGTTAATTAATACAGTGTCGTTAAGTTACTAGCCCTTGCCAAGTTCAACATGTCTTCTAAGTTGTAACATTAGCAGCCCAGAAATATTTAAAGCTTTCACTCAACAGAAGCCAACAGAAACATTTGAGAGAATCACGTCAGCTGTATTTTTTCAACACAGTTGTCTAGGGCCATGCTACCTTGTTTCACGTGTTTTTGCGATAAATATAATTTTTTTTTTTGTAGTTTGAACGAGAGCTCATATCACAAATCGGTTTGGCAGTTTTGTATAAATGGTTTTTGCTAAGATAGCTAATCTTTACAAGGCAAGAAACTATACACTTTCGATTACAAAGTCAATTAACAAAAAATTCGTTAATTATATAATTAGCTAAAACATACTGTCTCAAAAAATTATCCAACACTATGAAATCTATTTTATACAAAACTGACGGCCAGAGATGAATGAGAGAAAACATTAAATGACGCCCTATACACGGAATGAGTGAGTGAGTGAGTGAGTGAGAGAGTTTGGTCAGCGCTTAACTTTTCCACAAAGCGAGATTAACAAAACTCGATGAAGAGCTAAACCTGAGTTTAAGTTACAGGTGTGTTCCACCAACAACACAGCGAGTTTATGTTACTAGAGATTAGTTAAAATTGGCTGCACGATGGGTAGTGTGAGCTGAGTTGCCTTAATTGTGTCTGAAATACCAGAACACTAGTCGGAAATTGCCGAATGTGAGTTTGTGAATTATTTCATTTGGAAACTTTGTTACAGCGTTATTGAGGGGAAGGAGGGAGTGTTTGCATTATACTATCCAGGGGGGATACAGCTACGGGGCTAGGTACCCCTGGGTAAATTTGGAGCAAAGCCAGAAAGAAAGACCAGGGGAAGATGATCCAGCAAATATAATTTACGTAATTTTATTGCTGTAAAGGCAAATGTTTATCTACACACAATTATTTAATTATTTTCTCGTCTGTATAGTTTTTGTTAACCTGAAAATACCAGACGTGAAACAGACCCTCATACACTGTAAAAAAAATTTTGTACTTTTACAAAGAAAATCTTTGGAAACCCAGTTGCCAAAGAAATTCCTTGTAAAACTACGATGGTTGTCGTAATAAAATACAAAGTATATGTTTGTAAAATTACAAGGAATAGCCTTGTAGTTGTACCTTCAACAAGGAAAAAAAATTAAATGCTCGCTGCACTTCATAAATAACACTAAACTTATTTACCAAATATTTTCTTAAAAAAGGACGTTTGCATGAAATTATTTTGAAAATAAAAAAATTTGGAGGAGGTAATCGTCGAACCACTCTCCCCTCTCATAGAACCTACTCATCTTACCTCTTTTTTTTTTAATTTTAGAATTATAGAAAATGTTTGGTGCAGCGGCGATGCGGAAGCTACCGCATCAACACTGCACCAAACATTCCCCCCTTTAATGTGACTTAATTAGAGTGACCCCAGTACTTTTCGTGAGACAATTTGTATAGTAACAAATTTTTAGACCCAATGGACAAACACAAATTAACACCCAGCCAGACCTGGGAATCGAACCCAGAACCCCCTGCTCCAAAGCCGGCCGCTCAACCAACTGAGCCACGGGGGGTCGGCAATCTCTAGACCACTGTGGCTACTGTACTGTCGGTGTATGTATCAATACAAGTGAATGGACCGATTGTTTTGACAAGCGGAAATGTATTTAGAAGTCTGTATCATCATACTCATCAAAATAATGATTTCTTTCTCTAATCCGACGAGGCAGATATACAGGAATAAAGTCTTCATCGTCTGTATTGTCTTCAAATACCAAATTATACAATGCTCGCGCCATTTTATAATGAACTTAAGCGAGATTAGTGACGTTACCCGGCCAAAATCGAGCAGTTAAATTTAATCTCGCTTAAGACGAGAAAATCGAGTTTAACTGCTTGGTGAAACCCAAAACATGTATAATCTAGATTAAGTGGCGATTAATCTAGATTAAATCGCTTAAACTTGGTTGGTGAAGCGGGCCCTAAGTGTTCCAGGCAGTAGCTTAGTTTCATTACAGTCTGTATTGGCCGGTTTACCTATTATTTGCTTCGTATACGCAATACGCCTTGCGATTATTATTCCTAAGTAGATGAGACAACTTTTGTTCGCACGAAAAAACAGCGTATTCAATACCTCAGTTAAAATGAACGAGGTAATGCCACGGAAATACGCTGAATCCGAGTTCGATTCCCGGCTCTGGCCATCCTAATATCAGTTTTTCATGGTTTCCCGAAAAAAGCTAGAGGCGAATTATGAGACGCTTCCTTAACGTAAGCCAAGGCCGATTCTTCTCCCGGGTTCTTGTCATTGGGTAATGTTGAGTGTGATTGTCCGTAACGACCTCGTTGTCGACGGAACGTAAACAAATAAACAAATACACATTCGTCCAAAACATGATGCAACGTAGTTCAAGCCACAGGTAGGCCAGAGTGAACTGGAAAGGAAACTTGCGTCCGAGTTCCTCACGGAGCTCGTTAAGTCAAGAACCGACCGCCTCCGCAGGTATTTCAATCAAGTACGGAAGCTGAATATCTCAGAGAAGATGCGGGGAAGAAAATGAAGAGGCTTGAATGAGCAGCAGACGTTCGTGGCGCGAGGGGAGATACCTTTTATCAGGCTAGCTCTAGGTTGGGATGGATGCTGTGCTCCAGAGGGGTTGATATTTTCACTGTGCCCCACACCAACCCACGCTATTTCACTTTTCACCACGTGCGGGGCTTATCAAGCGTCGACGAGGAGGGGGTGGTTGGTAGTAGGAATATGGGAAATGCGTCCATTCATAAAAAAATCCTGCAGATAAAGAAGATGGATGGCGTCTATATTTCAACACGCCTGAAACATTATAAGTGCCACGATATCCTGGAATGTTTCAGAAATATGGCAGATGAACTGTGATGCACGGTACAGGTTTAAGGTCGCCGTCCGTTACTGCCGGCCTGAAGTGCCATTACTGAAGGTTGGTCAGTGTTCATCAGCGATGGCTGAACATAACAGCAGCAACCACATTTCTCCGAGTACTTTATAAAACAACACTAACGGAACGTAGGTCACAAGTTAACTGCCAAACGGTAGTCAAAATATACTGGTTTATTGGAAGTAAATTTATAAACGTTAAAAATATATATATGCGGTACTATACATTAGATTCAGGCAATATGTATTTAAACTGCTTTGATTTTCGTAAAAAAAATTATATTTGTGTTAAACACAATTTTGACAATTTTTCTTGTACATTTGCAAGAAAGTGTTTTAAACAGTTTGACGAATTCAATTACCAACATTCAAAATAAAGTTTTTGATTTGTCTACGTCAGAAATGGCTATTCAAAGGCACAATCACTCGAGCCAATTTTTTTTTTAAATATGACTCCATGCCTTCCACAGACTCCGGTATGTTAAATGTTCACCGTCACTATTATAACGTTGCAGTGCGTCTCCCAGTCTTTTAGTGATCATCAGTGATTATCACTAATATGAGGGCATCATTTGAAGTTACCCGTCAGAACTTGGCACAAGATTTCTGGAACTGAATCTAAACATTGCACTTTTGCTGTAAAGTTGAATAAACCATTTGAAAGTTGAAAACCACTGTTAAAATTTTTAATTATGGTGGTTTTAACGCACATACGTACTTTACAACTATTATTTGATGACATTAAATTCCAGTCCTCATTTGGCAGAATACTTTGGAATGGGTAGACGAAAAAATTTATTTCCTTTACATTATGCAGGTGGCAGCAGTACCTATCGGCGTAATTCCAATTTTGTATCAGCGATATTGCTAGCAATGGTTGACCCTATAGTCCTGTTGAATAAAAGCAACAAATTTACAAATAACACTACAGCTGAACTTATTAAAATCGTTAGGTTATCAAACGATAGCATCCAAATATTGTATATTTTTACTGTGTTTTATGTTTGTTTGAATTTCATTTATTTACCTTGTCTCGACGAATGCTCAAAATTTCAGCGGTACTTAAAATACTTTAATTCGACCCTACTCAAACAGTTTTGAAAATAAAATGTTACAGGTGCAATATGTTGTTTTCATTAATAATGGAAAGTGTTGCGTCTTCTGTAACCTGCTAATTCCAATATTGATGATATTCATGAATGAGTTAATCATGTGTATCATTATGCTTGTAAAAGTTTAATGTTTGCTACAGCTAACTGAATAACGACAGTGACATTTGGGTTGTGTGTAGGCCTACAGTTTTTGATGGACTTTTAGCACTTCGGTTTTAAAATCATCTGGAAACATCAAAATAGTTATGCTAACGGTAAGGTTTCTCCTTACTTATATTATGCTTTCATTATTAGGAATACAACCTGGGTAACCTGGACGTCTAGTAGTCTGGTGACCTCTACATTCGCAGTCCACCAAATCCGCTGTGTGACAGTAAAGTTTCAAGCTGACAGGCTATCGAAATTTATTATTCCGTAGTTCCCTGCCATTATTCTTCAGCCGAAAATAACACGTGGTTGCAGATACCTGAGAGACACCGCCCACCCCAAACTACATGAGAAGGGAGAGCCATTTCTTTTGTCAGCCAATCATAGCATGGTATTTCGCTGCCCGAGAACTATGTCCTAGGTCTTTAATAGTTATGAAAACTTGTTGGCAAATCGTGAAACAGTAGTTTTTGTCTGTAAAGAGCAACGCTAAAAACGGCGTACAAAATTACCAACCCCATGCCAAACGTGATACTTCACACCTTTGTCCCCGTACTTACTCGTAAAAGAATTTTAGGACAGTGAACCTATTCACCATGTTTTGTTCGGATTAATCAGTCGAATACAAAGTATAGGTCGTTAGTGATAAAGTGAGCACTAAAAATGTAACCGTTGAAAAGTATCACAAACCTTTGCTGCATATAATTCAACATTAATGCCAGTTGCATTATTACTTGTATGGTTGGCAGCGAAATTACGCAATATAGTTCCGTGTATTTTCCTGTTTAGATACAACTATACTGAAACAAAAGCAACCGAAATCGACATAACTGTATTTCGTATAATTAATAAACATTTTTAATCAAACTGTATAGATTCCGACCGACTGCACAATTTATCTTACGCGCGCAAGCATCAAGTAACGTGTCCAGAGAGGTCATGTCGTTAGCCGTTACGGCGGAAATATACGAATTGACTGAAAATAGAACTTTAGCCAGGCTTTTTAGAGTGCTCACTTTATCCCGAACCGCCTAAAGGAGAGTATTTGTGTGGTAACCAAGATCTTACTAGGTGTGTACTGTTTGGCTGATATACAAATTTCGTGATATGTTAGGTGTGGCATAAATCAATATTAACACGTTGCTACGAAAGCTCAAGTCTGGATTCCAGTTCTTCGATACATAAGATAAAAAGCTTAAAATATTTATTTGTGACATGTTTAACGTTAGCAGGATTGAATTTTCTTTTCGATAGTTGTTACTCGAGATTAAAGATTTTTTTTTTTTTTTTTTTTTTTTCGAAATATGAACGGGTGTGGTTTTACAACTGTAGTAAGCATTTGAATGTTGACTACAAAAATTCTTTATAAAATAACATATAACTACATTAGTTAAAATCTGCATGTAAAATTCTATAGGCCATAAAAGATGTCTGAACATTTATTTTGCATTTTACAAGTGAGACTATAAGAACGGACTGGTAAATTGTGCGAATTAATTTTATGACAAGCTGGATTTCAAATAACTTATGTATGTACATTACTTGTGCGTTTGTGAATGTATTATAGTTTATAAATTATGTCACTGTGGTGTGTTAAGGCAGTGCAGAAGTGGCGTTGCCAGTGATAACTCTCATTGTAACGGGGATGTGTTTACTCCGTACACGATGAAATCTATTAAGGAAGACGTATGTTGTTGTATTAGTGTTAATACTAAAGATTATGGTGCTCAGAAGGAAATATGTGGTTAAAAATTGGTTATTAGTTGGTTATTAGTTGGTTATACATAACAGTCTTCGAAAAGCCTTAATCAATAAACTGTTCATATTAGCCGAATACATTCAGCACCATATATACAGGACGTAATCCCTTAATGCCGGTTGGGGTGAAACTGATTCCTTACTGAAGCTTCAGATTACATAGGACAATATCC
This sequence comes from Medauroidea extradentata, assembly GCA_003012365.1. Lineage (NCBI taxonomy): Eukaryota > Metazoa > Arthropoda > Insecta > Phasmatodea > Phasmatidae > Medauroidea > Medauroidea extradentata. The sequence goes on along the minus strand of PNEQ01083338.1, from coordinate 72,022 downwards.
AGAACTATAATTTAAATAAAGCACTGTAAAAACCTGACTGTTTGCTGAGTAGTCTTATTCTCGTGTGTTAAGTAACATAACTGTAAATTCTTCTAAGTCGATGACAAATTGGCTACGAATCTTGCACATACAAGTTAAGAGACGACACGACAGTGATTACTAATTAATAATAGAGGTTATCACTTTGGCATGTAACTCGTGTCGCATCAGAGTTACTGAAAGTAATTCTGATTGGAAAATTTAGCGGCAATAAAAGAAAACAATTCTTTCACAGGCTCCGAGACGGATAAGCAAGGGGATCGTAACTTTCGCCAACGGAAAATGAAAAGTAATGAGGATAAAGCAGAAAAAATATCACAAATGACATGTTTCGAGTCATGTTACGTAATGCGCGAGAAGGGATGAAGGGAATAATTATGAGGAGGGCGCTCCGTACCTTCAAGCGCTGTCAAGGTTTAGTGGTGTAATTCCAGTCGTATTAAAATCTCAACACATAAGTCAAGGAAAACCTGAGCTGGTTTGACAAATCCATTGTAAGAAACCAAGCTAGACTGTAAGAGTTGAGATGTTCACAGAAACATCGAAGATAACCCTCTCATTCTGAACACTACGTACGGTATTCAAAACGCGCATAAGCCATGAATCTGAATGTACAGTGTAGGTAAATGTAAAAGCCAATTTCCCCTCCCTCATTATCATGTCTCACACAAAGCAGTATCTTATAAAAGCCCTACGAATATATATATATATATATATATATATATATATATATATATATATACATATATATATATATCTGTGTGTGTGTATACAGTTCGCAAATATATTGCAACGCAAGTTATCTAGTTTAGTGTATTTATGACAAATATTTTTTGCAAGTAAGATTAACCATATAAATTTGGATTTCAGAATTGTCAAGTGAAGGGCACATCACATTACATCTACGACAGAGATAACACATTGAATGACACGCCATTTTTCAAAGAATTCAAACCTCTGGTGTAGTAAGACAAACTTTCGTATAGGGGGTTCGGGATGTAGTGAGCACTCAGTATAAGCCTTGCTAAATTCCTATTTTCAGTTAGTACGTATCTATCCGCGCGTAACGGCTAACTACGGGAAATGTCTCACCTCTTTGGATATACCACTTGATGTTTGTGCATGTAAGATAAATTGTACAGTAGGTAGGAAGCTATATAATTTGATAAAAAAAGTTTATTAATTACACAATATACAAGTATGTCGCGTTTAGTAAATTTCCTTTCAGTATTGTTGTCTTTAAACAGGGAAATACACGGAACTATAGTTGGTAATTCACTGCCAACCACACAAGCATTAAGGCAACTATCATTAATGTTGAATTACATGCAATCAAGAATAGTGATATTTTTCAAAGTTTAAATATTTAGTGCTCACTTTATTCCGAATGACGTACAACTATTTTTCTTTTTGTGGTAAACGACAAGATGAATGCTGCTTTTAAACTGCGAGTGACAATATGGTTCTAAGAGTGAGAGTGAGAGATTCATGCCGAGGATATCTGGTTTACGTACTGTGTGATGAAAATGTAGCCGCCTGGTTTCCGTTTCTAAACGTCATGATTCACCTACCGCGCGTGATTCAAACATTGCACTAAGACGAAGCGTAGAAAAACTAGTGAGTCATGCACCCAAAAGCGATGAAATATACTATGTCTATTTTCTACCCGCCCACGTTAAGCTGGAGTAAGCGACAAGAGCACGTGAACGAATAATAAACTTTTATACCGTCAACTGGGGCCAATAGGGACACTGGGGTGAATAGGGACAAAATTTAAATCAAAAGTTACAGTACGCGGTTTTAAAAAACAGAGTTTCTCCTTAATGTTGCCAGTTAATAATTTTACAAAGAGTAATTGCATTGAAATATAATTTTATTTAAAATAAAGGTCTAAGCTAGGAATCTGCTTGAAATGTTGTTCCTTTTCGCCCCAGCTTCCCTATTGACCCCAGTTGACGGTAACGTTTATTTCTTGCAGACTTTCTCTACATGCCGTTCAAAGAGATTTTGTCGTACGAGTTCTCCTTGTCCTTATCTGGTTTCCGAACTTGGAGACAGAATTGAACTGAGGAATTAATTGGTGTTAAATAAATTATATTCAATGTATTTAATTTTAATATTTAAAACAAAAATAAGGTATTTAGGCATTGCGTCTCGTCGACAGCGTGGCTATCAAAGACGGTGGGTGAAACATAACCTGGTGCAATGACAGGAGCTGGGAGAGGAGTCGGCCATGGCCTGTGTTAAGAAACCATCCCAGCATTTGCCTGAGCGATTTCGTAAAACCATGGGAAACAGAAACCCCGATGTCCAAACTGGGGGATCGAACCCGTGTCCTCCCGAATGCGAGTCCAATGTGTTACCGATTGTGAGCCACTTCGCTAGCAAAACAAATGTATTCCACGTGAAATTTAATAAAAAATATTAACTAAAACATTATCTTCGCTCATATTCTTATTCTGTAAGATATTAATTTTAAAGTTCCGTTTAGTACACCAAATGTCATATACAAAAAAAATTGCAAGTTTTCTCAGCTTGGGAATATTCCGGTTAGGTAGGGTACATAAATAAACTACGAAAATGTTATAGTAGGAATAAGTAAAATAATGTGTGGGTAATAATGGTAAATCGGTAAAACGATAATAAAATATTATGTTAAATGCTAGTTGTGTGCGACAATTTTTGTCCAGATGACGCACTTGTTTAGCGTAATCTCTTGCGCAACATGTACAGAATTTCAGCGTCACAAATTGTACGTCATAAATTTTTTACTCCGGCAATATTATTGCCAAAACAGTAGGTAAGAACTGTTTCCTAGGAACACACATTTCATTACTTTCTATTCTGACCTCCAATACTGTGTTAATTTCAATAAATGTGTTGAGAATAAATATGTGTACCGAGCACTATCATCAATTAACTCATTTATTTATTTGGGGGGATATGCGTCTTATTTGTAGCGAGATTATTAGACACGATTAAATATAACTTTACACTGGGACAGCAACAGGGAGAGAAATCAGTCATGATTCATAAATAGGGAAAGGAAAAATTTACGAGTTCAATAACTTACATGTTAGAATTCACTTCCCTGTGTATACCCAATTCCTGTACATCCGTGCATTGTCTGTTGTTCTAGTGATTAGCAGTTAATGGCTAAATTGTCGGCGCTTAAGAGTGAGAAACAGTCGCCATCTTGAATTTTTGTGTTTTATGTCAAAACTTTTCTTCTGGGTAAATTTATGTAACTTTAACCTAACTAATGAATAGAATACATATTACGGGAATATTAGACATCATAAATCTTTGTTTGCCGTTACTCGTTTTACAGAATGAATTGCTGTTATAAAATTCTTATTACTTTCGTAACTGTCATTAGATCTGTTACAACAGTTACGGAAAATAAAGATTTATAGTGTCTAAAATATGTATTCTGTTCTGCACTTAAGCTAAAGTTCCGTGAATTCAGCCAGAAGAAATATTATGACACAAAATACAAAAATTCAAAATGATGACTATCACTTACTCTTCAGCATACATGGAAGTGTTGTTTCCATCTAACATGCAAGTCCTTAATCTCACGTAATTTTCGTATCCCTATGCATAGCCTATGTTAAATAACGATCCCGGCATTCACTTTAAAAGATTTCAGGAAACCATGGAAAATCGAAATAAGGATGACCGGATCTGCGAATCGTACCCAGGTCCTTTCGAATAGATGTTTCACGTTTTACCGCTGACCAACGTCGCTGGGTACGCCCTGTTCAAAAGTTTTACCTGAAGTAAATATGTCATTTATAGAACGATCTTTAAAATTAACCCACTAGGATGTGGTTTTACATTTATTCATTAAAAAAAAGAATAATTCATAAGTTCGATGACCAGCATATTGGAATCCACTTTCCTATTCATACCCAAGCCGCAAACATTTGTTCGCTAGCTGCTACTAATTGACACAGCCAACAATGAACGAATACAACAGATCGGTTTTTTTTTACATACGCCATTGCGGGCGAATGTTGCCGTATTGCAGAAAAGCCCACAATAAAAAAAAAATTTCAAGCTGCGCGACCAATCAGGAGGCAGCTGCACTGTTGTTGGCCGAGCTACAAGTAGGCTCATTTCCTATATAAGATCGAGTCTGCTGGAGGGCATGCACACCAGTCCATGGCAGGGAGGAGAGGGGTGCTGTACATACATATAGTTTATTTAAAATATTTAGAAAAAAAATTTGAACATAAAATAAAAAAAATTAAAATATAATAAAAATATAAAAACAAAAAAAAACGTTTGTTACTCTAAAGTGACACGACACACCACTGTCTAGATATTAATTAGATATTTTTTGCTTAATCTTAGATGTAGGCCTACTATTTGTGAATTAATATAATTTGTTCTTTTCCAACAGGAAGTTTTTTTTCTATTGACTAAGCTTTTCAAGCTGCTCACTTTCCTAGTATGTGATTTTATCTGTAAAAAATATGTTAATGAAAAAAACATTATTAAATAAAATTAATAAACAGTATTATTGGGACATTGTGTATATTAAGGGAACATGTTAACGACACATCGACCTGATAGTTCTCTGTTTCAGGTCGAGACGATGTACATCTCACAGTTCAGCGCTCACTAACAAATATTAAGGGTTTTCTCTCCTCTTGTCACAAACGAATACACGATGAAATAACCATGGGAGTGTCAGGCCTGATCCTCAGT